>OX465258.1:10545751-10825346 GCA_949987775.1 Aproaerema taeniolella | reverse complement strand
GTGTCTTTGAAGTATTCGAATCATTCTTACTTTGCCTCCGTCTACAGCATGTTTAACAGCTACCAATTATACTATGGACGGCAATTCTGCTAAACGACGACTTTTCAGTGGCAATGGAATAACGATGGCAACCATTTTATCCATTCAGGTGGCGAAATTAAGAATAAAGAAATTTCATAATTATTACGTAATCACGTTATAATTTGTATACTACTAGCCCACGAAAAATTGAAAAATTGAGGAAATAAATTGTGTAGTTCCAAAAGTTCCAGGATTGTGTAGAGGGAGATCCCCTGAACATTGTCTAGTAAAGTCCCCTAGATTTTAGGTCTAAATGACCAATCAAGCAAGGATTTTCCGAAATTTCTAAGGGAACTCGAAAAAAAATAATATAAAAGCGAAAGTTTACTCATAGTCCGGGAGCCGACTGCAAAAATTCTACCTCATAAAAAAATAGAAAATGGTTACTATATGGGGAAAGCTGACCTTTAATGGGTTCATTTGGTCTTGGTCGGCCGCGGCGCAACTTGGCAAATTTTGAGCAAATGGCAAAAAAATCGTGATAAAAATCGTCATAAAATACCTCATCGAAAAAAAGAATGAAACTTATATGGTAGGATAGCTGACTTCGCAAACAGTTAAAAAACACTGGTCGGCCTAATCCTGTCTTGGCAGGTTCCGTTGTCCGAACGATTTTGTAGTACCACGTGACAGCTTAATTTTAGCTCATCGAAAAATAGGATGAAAAAAACGGATTATAATAGCTAAATTTATGCTGATCACATATGTCTTAGTCGGCCTCACCTTAGCTTGGCAGTTTTTGCAGTCCGAACACTTTTATATATTAAAAAAATTAGTATAGAAAATAATTAATGTTTCTTAAAGTGACTTTTTAATAAGTTAAGAATACTGATTAATAGTTACAAAATATATCCCAAAGCAAAAAACCCTCGCTACTTCTTTTGATCTTATTTTTAACTTGCGATAGACTTGCGTATAACCTGTAATTCAAGTTAAATTGATACTTTTATCATCGGAGCCCGATGACATTTCCTGATACGCAAATTGATTAATTAGCTATGATATCCTTCACTCGCAGAAGAAGTGCCACATACATCGTTCTTCATATCATTTTATTAGATAATTGTCCTTTCATATTAACTAACTAACCTTCTTTAACGAGTGGCTTAAAATTAAATTTTCATTTAAGTGGCTTAAAATGAATTAAAATGAATTCTTTAACTTAGCCCCCATAATGTCAGAAAAAAAAATTCTTAACAATTGGGTCAAAGTACACATCATTTACTGTCACAAATGACAATAAAGTGAAAAAAAAAACACTGAGCCTGAATACGAATGCACCCACGAAGAGGCAGATACACGTCTAATCTTCCACCTCAATAAAAGCGATGACAAAACAGCACTTATTAGAGCATCAGATACTGATGTTCTATTATTAATCATTGGTAATTTGCATAAAATGGCGCACAAAGAAGTTTGGATAACTCCTACCTCAAAAGCAGAGGCCATCAATTGTACGAAATTGTACGAAACTCTTGGGCCGGAATTGAGTAAGTCATTGCTCGGATTTCATGCTTTCACCGAATCTGACTTCACAGCAAGTTTTAAAGGGAAGGGTAAAGTAAGACCCTTCGAAATATTGCGAAAAAACTCGGCCTACCAAAAGACATTTTACGATTTGAGTGACCCAACTCAAATACATGAACAGGATATTGAATGTATTCAAAAATACACTTGCGAAATGTATGGGTTGAAAGGGATTAAAAGCGTGAACGAAGCAAGAGTCGAGTTATTTAAAAAGAAATATTCGACACAATCCCTACGCGGAAAATTTTTGAAAAAACTACACAATTTTGATTCGGGCAACCTCCATGCTGGGCGACACTGAGACAAAAAAATTTACGAACAGCTTTCGTAAACTCTATGTGGCAGTGTGCCACTGAACCCCACTGTATCAAATTTGATGCAACAAGTAGTGGTTGGTCATTGGTGGACGATAATTATAAAATAAATTGGTTCGAAGGTGATATTACTCCTATGCGAGTCGAGGATATCATTGTTGATAAGTCCGAGTCTGAAGAAAGCTCGTCAGATTCCGAATCCGATGACGACGACAGCGAATAATTTATAACCTATTATGTAATTTGTCCTTTCATATTATGTAATTTGTCCTATTATGTAATTTGTAATTCAATTTTGTTTTGTTTCTCTACAACCAAATACCTATAGCAATAATAGTAATTTATTTTAGATTTTACCTCTACAATTTTAAATACCTAAACACCATAAACCTAGAAACACGCTATATCTATGAGAAACATGACATCTAAGGTCACCTTAAAAGAAATATTAATTATTTTCAATGCTGATTTTTTTAAATAAAAGTGTTCGGACTGCTCTAACTGCCAAGCTAAGGTGAGGCCGACTAAGACATATGTGATCAGCATAAATTTAGCTATTATAATCCGTTTTTTTCATCCTATTTTTCGATGAGGTAAAATTAAGCTGTCACGTGGTACTACAAAATCGTTCGGACAACGGAACCTGCCAAGACAGGATTAGGCCGACCAGTATTTTTTAACTGTTTGCGAAGTCAGCTATCCTACCATATAAGTTTCATTCTTTTTTTCGATGAGGTATTTTATGACGATTTTTATCACGATTTTTTTGCCATTTGCTCAAAATTTGCCAAGTTGCGCCGCGGCCGACCAAGACCAAATGAACCCATTAAAGGTCAGCTTTCCCCATATAGTAACCATTTTCTATTTTTTTATGAGGTAGAATTTTTGCAGTCGGCTCCCGGACTATCACTAATTATACACAAAATCTCAAAAACTACTTGACTTAAAAAGCTAAAATTTAGTAGGCAGATAGACTGTAGTTAGGAGAAATCTACTTTAAAAGGATTTTTCGAAATTCCCACGGGGAAAAGAAAATCTGTAAAAAATGTATAGCTGAAATTGCTATAGCTAGATGTTTAGAATTCTGCACAAGCATTCCTCAAGCAACTAAGGAGAAATTCCCAAAACTCCGGAGCCTCGGGGTGATAAGTTCGAAATACTACAAAAATGATTCTTTGATAAAGCAGGTATCGTCTCAGGAAGAGTTTCCCAAAAAAATCCCACGGGAACGAGCAATCTGAATAGATAGATGAAAGCTAAAATTGTGTTGATTTTGGTTTCTATGAGAATTTTGGTAATTTTCTTTTCAGTTACTTGTACTTGTTGTTGTTGAGAATTTTGGTAATTTTCTTTTCAGATACTTGTACTGTTGTGTGTTTTACTTTTATAAACTGTAATATTACAGCTAAGTTGGTCAAGGTTTTTAAAAAGTTTCATAAAAACGTTTAGTGACCTTAACACCCCCTAATTTGACCTTGTCTCAAAACCAGTTATCAGGCTGTCGCCTCCTTATTACAAACTACCTACCTACAAAAATGTCATCTTTACAAGTTCAGTAGTTTCGTGATATAGCTTTAGGAATGTTTGCTGTTGTTCACTTTTATTTTTCTTACTTAATTTCTCTGGTTCCCATAATAATTTCGCCAAATCTTTTTTAAGCGGACGTCTCCTAACTACAATCTCCCTGCCTGATACATTTTAGCTTTATAGATCAATATCTTTCACTTCTGTATTTTATAGACTTTCTCGTGTCCCTTTGGTGATTTTGGAAAATGCGTTTTTGATAGATATTGCCTACCTACTAAATTTCATATTAAGACGTCAAGTATTTTGGAAGATTGCGTATTAAACTTTCTTTTTTGTGTAACGCTACATATGTTGACAAAGGGTATAACTTAAAAACCATGCAATTTGCAGAAATTTAAAGTATGGCAAAGTTGTGGGGAATATATTGAGCTTTAGTTCATACTTTAGTTCATGGTGATCGGTTTAGAATAACACCACCCCATTTCTTTACATGGGTGTCGTAAGAGGCGACTAAGGAAACACAAATGAGACCTGCCTCCTATTAATCCACCCCAGGCCACAACATCTCAATTTGTACTGAATCTGAGGTGTCGTCCTATGGTCTCATGCGGGTGTGGTAGGCTCTGCGAAGGTCCGTCTGGTTCGCGACCACCCTCCTACCGAAGTCCGACGCCAAACAGCTTGCTGTGTTCCGTCGGTGTGTAGGAGTACCAGTGCCTTTATAGGCATTTTCTGGGTTAACTCGCTCCATCGTCGACCTCATCTTTGACCTTTATGGTCAAGATTGAGGTCAAGAGTTAACCCATCTTATAAAAATATTTTAAAAAAACTTGAAAAGGCAGGCTTAACTGGTAAGCAAAAAACTGAACAAAGGGACCTTTATTCCTCCCTGCTACTACTAGCGGCACCTTAAATCCAGGGGACTTTACTAAGCAATTTTCAGGGGACCTCCCTCTACACAATCCTGAAACTTTTGGAACTACACGAATTAATTCTTTTTCTGACACTAGTTGATCTATCTAACGCGGGCTGTACCTGTCATGGTAGCGTCATCAAATGTGCGCGTTAGTTCCAATTTTTACCACATTTTAATTGTGTAATCACATACTTGATGTCCGTGCCCTTGTCTTATTATATTGTATATTGTTATTACTAGAGGTTATCATTAGTAATAAAATTTTACCTGTTCAATATTGTGTCGATGGACATTAAGGTCCGTATTACAGAACGCGACTCAGACTCTGATCTATACATATAAGTAGCAGTCGTCTTTGTCATTTTGATAGTGAGAGAAAGAGACAATCAATGCTTAAGCTTAGTTCAAGACTTGAGTCTCCTTCTGTAATACGGGCCTAAATCTGAGAATCAGTAAACTGTGTTCTGCATTCTTTCCTTGCAAGTGAAGCTGAATCGTTAACCTCTCCACTTCTCGTTTACATCCGTCCTTAGTGTGCAGAGATAAATCACATGAAGAAAGTATATCGTGATCCGTGAAAATAACATCCAAAAAAATTAAAATCGAAGACTCATAATTTTAAAATACGTGAAACTAGAAGACATGCCTTTCTTATTGACCTACTTTAAATAGAGCAGCCCTTAATTTTTTATAAGGACATATTTTGATTTTATGAAGTTAAAAACGTATGAATCATCCGATTTAAATCCCAACAATCAACAATGCCTATTAGCAGATAACCATAAACCTAACATAATCTAAATATAATATCTGAGTATTTTTGCTATTTTGTTGGTTTAAAAAAAGCGTTGAATGAATTTCGATAAAGTTAATATATGACCACCTTATGAGTATACTTTTTCGGACAAAAAAGAATTTTTGAAATCTGTCGACAAGTGGCGGAATAATAAAAAACATACCTACAGTCGAATTGAGAACCTTCTCCTTTTTTGAAGTCCGTTAAAAATTAAAAATAGAATCGTGATGAGGAGATTGGGTGAGCTACATAAATAAAGGACATGTATTTGAGTACAGAATGAACGCCTTTATTTTAAATGCAGTAGATGTAGTGTATCTGTCGTCTCGTGCGATGCACCGGCGGGGGGCGGGCGCGCGGTGGCAGTGGCAAGCCGACCGGGAGCGAGTGAGGACGTTCCGCCGTGCGGTGCATGCGCTCAGCGAGCCGATATAATATGGATCCTATTATTAAAGGAGGGACACAACATTGGCGACGAGGATGGGATGAATGAAATGGCTTGAATGAAAAAAAAAAACGTGGTGTGTTGAGTTGGCTTGCCCGGTGTTAGACAAATTGCTAGCAGTGTGGAGTTTAGGAATGAGGGGCTGGAGGTTGTAGAGTCTGCTGTGTTCTTGGGTATCTCTCTTGGTGCGGGGCTTTAGTGGGGTCCTCACAAGCAGACTCAGTTTGGCGGCTTGCGTGGTTGAAAGGATCCGTCAGCTGTTGTTGGATGTTGAGGCCGCGGGAATCGTGTGTTTTGGTTACTTTCACAGCCTATAATGTCATATGGTATTCTGCTGTGGGGTAAGGCTGCCGACATTATTAGTATCTTTGTTCTGCGGAAAGGGGCTGTTCGCGCGATTTATATTTATATATCGGATGGGGCCCGGAATGTCTCTTGGAATTGGATTTGGGAAGTGGATGTATTGACATTTGCGTTCCAGTATATGTCTTTCATTAAAAAAAAAAATTGCGGGTGTTCGGGAGGGATTGTGATAGGCAAACATTGGTATACACTACGAGGCAAGCATGGATTGGATTTGCGGGACGGTTGTCTCCACAAAGTAACAGGCTTTTTGTGGGTCGGTGTATGTGCTTCTATAATGGGATTCCCATTAGTGTTCAACCTTTGAAATTTGAGAAAATTGAACAAAACTTTGTGTAAGGTTCCATGAAAATCAACACTTTTGAGTTTGAGTGAGTTTGAGCCAAGTAGGCGTCTAACGAAATGGTACAACCGTATACATTGGACAAATTTGATAACGGTGGGGAAGATACCTCTGTTAGTGTACGATGGAT
Organism: Aproaerema taeniolella; assembly: GCA_949987775.1. Lineage (NCBI taxonomy): Eukaryota > Metazoa > Arthropoda > Insecta > Lepidoptera > Gelechiidae > Aproaerema > Aproaerema taeniolella. The sequence goes on along the minus strand of OX465258.1, from coordinate 10,818,904 downwards.
GAAGTGGAAGAGAGGATTGTACATTTACTTAGAGGCAGCTAGCATTGAAGGCGAAAAGAAAAAGGGAAACAATACTCTGATCGGAAGAGACGTGCTGCAGAATATCATTTGGAAGCAGGTGACAAGGTATATTACCAATATAAAAAAACATAAAAAAAAACAATAAATTGAGTATACATTTCGAACCGACGACTCATACTGTAGAATCTAATACAACGGAGACGTTCAACTAAGAAACGATGAGACTGGGACTTTGATTAGACGAAACGTGGTAGGTACACCTAAAGAAGGTAGAAGGTCAGAGGACGGTTTTAGACGGACAGAAGATTGTATAGAACAAAGTGAAAATATCGAAGATGAAGGTTATGACACTAATCAAATCAGTATAAAATTAAAAATAAATAAATAAAAAAGAGTTGAAGGAAAACACAAGTTGATTGTTGATTACTCTGGTTGAATATTTTCATTGCTTAAAGAGTTTAATTCACTAACAACTGGGATTACTTTGTGTAGGTATAACTTAATTCCGTAAGTAGTTGTTTTCAATTAGAAGTGAGAATAAAGACAATTAAATCGTAATTTATTATTCATGAATAACTATCAAATAAAAAAATAACAATATTTAAAAAATAAATGATAAGGAAGGGATGTAGTGTATCTGTCGTCTCGTGCGATGCACCGGCGGGGGGCGGGCGCGCGGTGGCAGTGGCAAGCCGACCGGGAGCGAGTGAGGACGTTCCGCCGTGCGGTGCATGCGCTCAGCGAGCCGATATAATATGGATCCTATTATTAAAGGAGGGACAAAACAGTAGTATTTATAACTACATATGTATGTATACGTCATCAGCCATCGTGCCTTATAGAGCAGCCTTTTATACGTGTAACTCAATACCATTTATGTATGTCCTTACTTCCTTACTAATATTATAAACACGAAAGTTTGTATGTATGGATGGATGGATGGATGTTTGTTCCTCTTTCACACTCAAACGGCTGGACAAATTTTGATAAAATTTGGTATGGAGGTAGCTGACACTCTGGATCTTTAAGTATTTAACCCGCTCTGGATTAACACATAGGCTACATAATTTTGCCAAATTCCCACGAAGTCCCGGGCAGAAAGCTGGCAGAAGTGACTCCTCGGGCAGATACCTGAATCGCTTGGTATCGTGTTGGTATGCCAAATCTAAGTTTGCGACCTCGAAAGTTTGGTGGGCGAAAAAAATGTTTTTTCAATAAGTACAGCTTTGTGTCTTCTTTTTTGGGAAGTTCCATCTAAACACTATTTACTAAGGCGCTAAATCTCTACTATCATTCCCATTTTTTTAAGTTAAGGGTGTTAAGGGTGTTAAACACTGATATTAGGACATATTTTAGATTTTTTTCTTACTGAGAATTTTTGAAACACCTGGCAGTTATATAGCCCAGTAGGCTAAGAATTGCAATCGGAGTTACCCTTTACCACTTAAGCACAACTCCGCCGGGGGGGGGGGAACCTAGGATAGTCATATTTGGCAACAAATTAAGCTATTAAAACAATAATGCCTTTTGTAGGATTTAAATCCGATTTGAATTTTTGTTTGGTCTTATTCTACTGTTCTAACATCATAGATAGATTGCAAAAATGTTTTAAAGTTTCAGAGGAAAACAAAACATGAAAAATTGTCTACGAGAAGTCTACGAAGTGTTGTAGGTACTAATTCACTGACGGCTGTAGTCGCAACAGTTGCTTAATTATGGGCACCCCGTCAAAGGACATAATTCAAAATTTAAATGTGGTGGCCAAAAAAAGTAAGTTATTATTTCAAAAGGACACATTATTCTTAATTTTTTTATTATGACAGCTAAGCTGTACGACCTTTGCGAATTTTCCTTTTTTAACCTTAAAAATCTAGATTTTCAAGTTTAAAATCTAGATTTTCAAGCTTAAATGCATTTTAAAATCTAGAATTTAAAGAACCTAATACGAAAAACGTTTTGTATCACAATCTATTGAAACACTATTTTTATGGCCGGAACATTTAAAATCCAGATTTATAAGTGTCAAGAACAAATCTAGTAATGGTCGTACAGCTTAGCTATCAAACTAAAAAATGTTTAGAATAATATGTTCTTTCGAAATAATAACTTTACCTTTTTTGGCTGCCACTTTGAAAAATTTGGCATTTTTTGTATGGGCCTTAAAAAAAGAATAAAGAATGTTTAGTTAAAATGTTCTCGCTTGTGGTTTTAAATTGAACGTGTGGTTTCTTTAAATTTTCATTAGCACTGCATTCGCCGGCGTTCACCACTCTCAGACTTCGGCACCGGTCCGCAGGCGGCGGCGGCGGCGCGGTCGCCAACCCCCGGCCCTGGCCGCGTCTGCAATTACATTTCACAATTTACAAATTGTCTTTTTATTTACGATGTGTGCTCGCTTACGGATGTACGCCGACATTCGCAATGAACGTTGCTTTAATACCGTCTGCATTTTATTTTATTCAAGGTGCACTCGGAGACTTGCCATGTTTTTTTATTCAGTTATGTAGAAGTAGAATGAATTGTATTAATATTAAGTTTCGTATATGAATTTCAGATTGTATACGGTCGGAGTTACATGTTGTACGTCACTGGCATAATGTATGTGACGCAGGGATAAATATAATATACGAGTATGTCTTGTTACGTGGGAGTCGCACGGCTAGAGATTTAAAAAGTAGTCAACAGCTTAGTACCTATATCAAAAAAGTATTATTTTCACACTCTTAGATCGTAGACAGAGCTCCAAGTGGTCAAAGAACCAATCGAATAACTTACATAAAAATATATTAGTACAGATAATTTTGAAGGGGTTGTAAAATTCAACTTCAGAAAGCATCATAGGCGGTTTCACTCATGCTTGTTTTTCTTAATGCCATAAGTTTTAGAAGGGACTGGCCAGCTGCAAAACACATCACAGACTTTATATATTTTTTGAAGTGTTTACTGTGTATGTTTCACTTGCGCAATGTAACAAAGGTTTTGTGTAAAGCAACAAAAATATAAAAAGAGGATGAAATTAAAAAAAAAATCTATAACTGCACAGAAACGGCAGAAGCATAACCTACAACATTTTAAGCACTTAAATAAGTTCTATAAGAATGTTTTTTTTACACAAAGAAACCAACTGAGAACACTTAATTAAGAACTAAGATTAGGATTTTAGGGCACGTAATTATTTACAGGCACAGTTCATAGAATTTCTTTTAGTGGTACGCGTTGATGTCTTTTGTATGGTGTTAGTAATTTTGTGATATCGTTGTTGTTATTTGCCAAGCTAGGGATACAGAAATAGGCTTCTAAATTAAAAGAAAAAAAACTGTTTTTATTTTATTTTCAAAATATTTGTTTTATTATTGATATTACCATTGAGGTAATATTATTGACGTACATGGTTAGCATTATTTATGTATTATGTTATGGGACGACTTGTTATGACTGACTCAATATGGATATTCATCATCAACAGTGCAATAGAAGATTAAATTATTTTAATTTTTTTATTATAAGATGGGTTAACTCTTGACCTCAATCTTGACCAAGGTCATAGATTAGGTCAACGATGGAGCGAGTTAACTCAGAAAATGATTATTAGGGCACTGGTACTCCTACGCACCGACGGAATACAGCAAGCTGTTTGGCGTCTGTATTTCCGAGCTCATACAACCCGAATATCTTTAAAGTACGAGTGAATAGGCTTCTTCTGGGTGAGCTCGCTACATCCTCGACCGCATTTTTGCCCTGAGCTAGATTGTGGTCAAGAGCGAACCCATTTTTAATAAAATAAAAGGAGGTCGCGGTCGCGGGTGGTCGCGAACCAGACGGCCCTTCACAGAGCCTACAACACCACAAAAGACCATAGGACGCCACCTCAGATTCAGGACAAATTGAGGTGTCGTTACCTGGGGTGAATTAAAAGGAGGCAGGTCTCATTGGTGTTTCCTTACTCGCCTCTTACGACACCCACGGAAAGAAATGGGGAGGTGTTATTCTCAACCGATCACCACACGTCATAACCTTGAAGATGAGTCCTACGTAGCAGTGATAAAAGCTAAGCAACAATAACGTGCGGTACTCAGATCTGTGCCGTTTTTTTTATTATTACTCCGTAGGATTTGTACGTTTTTTCTAAAGATGTAATTTTTTCCTCGCGGACCCCCATGATCCCTGTCTGATGCATACAAGAACGTTAAGAGCTTTGCATGTTTTTGGGAGGATATAGTCAACATATCACGCATAATGTCCCAATCAAGAGGCTAAGTGCGGAAAACGCCCGACAAACATGCCTTAGGTTCGCCAAGGTAAAACCGTAGTCAAAAAGACGATTTGGGTATAAAGTAGAAATTCATATTTTTTTAAACTTACAGCTAGTTTTCTAACAAAAGAAACATAAAATGAGTTTATTTTATAATTATAAGTTTTCCAATTATAAGTTTTCACCAATAGCACAACATAGAACAGTACATATTGCAAATCATCTTGAGCCAATGCAGGGGGACTACAATAAAACATACTTATTTTAAAGGAATCATTGATGTTACAGAATACAAACCATATGGGACATATTATAATAAAAGATACTCAAGGAAATCGAACGGAAGACCTGCGCTGTTGCAAACATAGTTGCAAACTATTGCACCGCTGCGCTGTCGACAGTCTACGGGCCATTCGAGTACCTACATTTAGTATTGAGTCGAGATATTCGTATCTGAGTGGTAGCGCGTCGACCCCGCCGGCGCGGCGGCTTATCGTTGCCGGTGCACCTCTTTGTTCTCCAGTATTACCGCTCAAAACACAGACGTACAATAATTTATGAATCACATATATACACACATTATCATGTTTAACACAGCTGCCAAATTACAATGGGTGACCTGCCCACATCTGCAGAATGTACTCAGACCGCTGGGCTGGAACAACAACCCATTGGACTCCGAATAGACGTCGGGGCCGAGGTCGTCCGAAAAAACGCTGGCGAGACGAGTTTAAGAAAACCAACTAGTTTAAGAAAACCATTGTCTAGAAGAAATATTTTTTTTATTTTTTTTGACGGCCGGTTTGGTCGAGTGGTAGTGACGCTGCCTCTTGATCGGCGGGTCCTGGGTTCGATCCCCAGTCGGGGCAAACATTTGTGTAAAAAGCAGACGTTTGTTCTCGGGTCATGGGTGTTTGTGTTTGTCTTTATATGTGTTCCAAGGGACCCACATGGGCCTTTGAGTGTGTAGCGTTTTTTTTAAATTTATTTATTTTATTTATCAGTGAATACAGAAGCTAAGGTGAAAGTCTGAGGCGACTAGCGGCGTAGATTTAGTTGATTTGATACACACATTGATTAAAACTAATTTGAATACTGGAAATCGGTACGAGTAAGACGATAAAATACTGATTCTCGGTAGAAATATACTATTTACGAATTAGGTATAGCTGTTTATGATTGACTAGCATTCCGCCCGGGACTTCGTTCCCGTGGGAATTCGGGAAAATTATGTAGCCTATGTCCATCGGGGATAATGTAGCTTTCTAATGGTGAAAGAATTTTTCAAATCGGTCGAGTAGTTTCGGAGCATATTCAATGCAAACAAACAAACAAACAAACAATCAAATCTTTCCTCTTTATAATATGTATTAAAGTCGAAACCTTTAAAGTATCTGAGTACGTAGCTCATACGTTTTTATGTTTTAAAGCCTGAAACTGAATGCGTCACGTTAACTCGCACCTTTACGAATATGTGTAGAGTTCAATTTAAAACAACTTACATAATCCACTACGTTGACTTAGTTATTTTTGTAAAGTGCTTTATGTTCTATGAAATAAGTAAAGCTATTTTCGTCTTGAATTTGACGGCAGACATTTTTGAATTTGAAATAAGAGAAAAATTGGAGACGCTGAAAAAGGTTGAGAATGAGAGGCATGCAGCCTCGTTACAAGTCCTTTGACCACGGAAGCTCGAGTAGTATACAGAATAATTATTTCCTTGTATCATAGGTTCCCCGGAAAACACTAACTCAGACTTGGAGACAAACACCTGCTTTATACATTAAAGGTTGCCCATATCGGGCATCGAACACAGAAACCAGAGGCAGCGCTATTTGCTTCATAAGTTTCTGATTGTAGCCCGGTACTGTGTGTTTCATAAGATTTGTGGTCTTGATTTTGACCATCAATTTACATAGGATAAAATACGTAAGAGTGCTAAAATAGAGTTAGTATTTTTTATAATCCTTCATTATTTTGTGTTTAGATTAAACCCAATTTGAATTAATTAAAGCTGGCTATCAATTAATAATCGACAATTTAATTTGCACGGAAATGAATCGATTCTGGATTCGATTACTTATTCTAAATGAGGTAATCCTTTTACCATTTCCTTTTACCAGACTACTTTCATTGTCTTATAAAATTTATTTTACGAAAATAGCAAAGCTCTGCTGAAAATGACAGTGTATGTAAATGATTCCTCTCGTCTTCAAGATAAAGATTCCTTAAAATTCGCCTCGAATATTCTAGAAATTAGACCTTGCGTCTGACGAAACCTTGACAGAGCGGATATCTCTTTCCTCGTTGTTACTTTCAAGTTGCGTATCAAGTTGCGAGTTGCATCGCCGGAGCAGGAAGTCTGGGTTTTTATTTTTTGTGGCGGCGGCGGCGGACGAGCCGGCAATCCGAGCCGCTGCATCGACCACCACCAACCCATACACGATGCATTCGCAAATTTGGTCTGTACACATTCACACCTGCAAATAATCCTGCATATAACACATTTTTTAACACCGATGTAAGGTACTAACCTTAGATAATGAGATAGTAGCCAGATAATGTATTCTACACATATGTCAAGATTATGAAACTGTATGACCAGGGTTAAGTTACGATGATACTGAGTTTAAGATATTACAATATTGTTTATTAAAATGATTCCTTTTTCCTTACAAAATATACACACATCAACACCGTCTAGGGATATTGCACGATTTTTCATACAAAATAAATTTTGTATTACTTGAAATTTCTGAAAACGTGACGAAAATGAAAAAAAAAAATAGCGTAAATTCTACTATTTTGATACAAAAAGCAGGCAAAAGGGGCATTTTCGTTTTCGTTTCCGTCACGTTTTCACAATTTTCAAATAACACAAAATTTATTGACTAAAATTGAAAATTCAGGTTTAACACTTGCTCGTCTAAAAATTATAGCCCTCCATGTATCTCGAGTATGCTTCTATAGCTTCTCAAACAGACCTCTTGTATGAAAAATCGTGCATCCTCTAGACCGTGTTGATGTTTGTACATTAACTGGTGTTACAAATTGGTTGTGATTAAGTACTAACCTAGTTAAAATTAAGTTTTTGAATATATCCTGTTCTTTTTATTCGTTTCTTTCCAAAATCAAAACATAGTTTCAGCTTAATACGACTCTCAGGAGTATGAGAGCCACAATGTCAATGTATTTTGTGTGTTTTTTTTCCTGGAAATAAACTTATTATTCGTAATAATCTTAAAGTAATGTACTCCAGACTCCTACATAATAAAACAAAAGTCAGGCCAAGTTCTCTGTTAAAACTTTAAAGAAAAGTACAAAAGAAAGACTAAAATATTCAAGCAGCCAAATTCATTGGAGTTAATATTACTATGACTTGAAATTTTCAGTTAAAAAGTTCAATTTAGAATTACAAAGCTGAATTCTGAAGTAAGTTTTCTCAGTCGATGCAAAGGTTTATCACATTTTAACCTTCCAACGTCCGTTCGTACTTAATATGTATTTTGAGAGGACATTTGAAGGACTCCAAATGCAACGTCCATTACATGTATCCTCTGTAGAGGCCGTGGTGTATGTGTTGGAGTGAAATCGTTGAAGGTGCATGCGGGTTGTAGATGTGTGCGTGCGGCGCGCAGCCTCCGTGCGTCTGCGGACTGTCTAGACAGCCCCCCTCGCGCCCCGCACCCCGCTCCCTGCTGCACCCCGCACCTTTCACTGCACCGACCAAGCCCGGCCACCTGCCGACCCAGCCGCCCCAATAGATGATCGTCATATTATCTCACCCATGCATGTTACTAAACACCCTAACGTAGAATAGAACCTCAAGTTCAAAGGCTCTACATTATGCACTTACGTCAGCGTCTGCTAATATCGTCCATTTAAAATTAACCCTTGCTAATATGAAAATGTAAACGTACGTACATCGGTATCATCAAATGTTTTTGAATGGCTCAAATACCGTCTCGATTTTATTTACATGAACTAATCCTTTGAGGGTTTGTCAAAAGAAGGAACTGCTTGGATGGTCTTAGATAAAAATTTAATGCATTTGGCATCTTAACAGGAAAGTTCTGACTAATTGACTCATCGACGTCCAGTTCAATTCTTATTCCTTGTACCTTGGAACAAGGCAGTGCCTTCTAGTGCACAATATTTTGATAGATAAAACGTTAATTGGCATTTTAAACAAAATAGAACACAGATATTCTTAGTTGCAAAAGCGTTTTACTTTAATTTTATAACAATTTTACTTTTGTTAATGTCTGTACTACTTTTGTTGTACAGACATTAACAAACCCAACATAAATAATTACAATACTCGTAGGCAAGTACTACCTATAAGCAGATATATGTACCGGATTTTTCTGTACATTACAGAAAAAAACGTAATGAGAAACAGCAAAGAGAACTCCTGCGTCGAGATCAAAAGCGTCGTTGCCTGATCTTTTTTAATTTTCCAATAAATCGCGCACGAAGCCTGTAAACAGGGGCCGGTAACTCCGTCGGCATGAAGGCTGCACCGCAGACGGGCAAAAAGGTAAAGTGACGCAGGGAATGTGAGATTAGTCGCCAGCCGGGTCTCGGCGCGCGGTGGCGGCTTTCCACTGACATCTGACTCCCAAGGCACACCCGTCGTTCGAAAGTTTCATACACATAAGATAAAGATGAAGAAATATACATATCCTAATGTAGCTAGAAGTATGTAATTTTAGAAGTTGTATTATGTAGTAATGTAACTAAAAGGAACCGCTTCACTGATATAAAAATTAATAAGTGTTTCATATATTCAGCTACATGATTATATATATTCACGTATACTTTCATTTATTTAAATGATGTAACTACCTGCATATTCAAATTAAGCTATTTTTCATTGAATTTTTGTTAAACTAGCAGCATTGTACCCCCAGCGGCAAATCAGATTTTACATTGCACTACAAAACCATATGTGTGTGTTTGTATATGTATTTTCCTCATTTCTATGACGAAAAAACATGCTAATACTAACGAGACGAGGGCGACGTTAATGTCTTAACGTATATAGTCTGATGTATTGGCGTTAATAATATTTAAAAATATATGAGAAACGGGACTCAGCGTGAAGAAAAGAAAAGAAGATTGTACAATGGCTACTGTGGTCTACAACAGTGGTTCCCAAAGTTGAATGGGCGGCGACTCACCAAAATGATAGTCCAAATTTAGCGACCCACCTCGACCTAATTTGTTAAAGGATATGGTATCTTTACGACCTAACGTTGCAGTAACGTACCTAGTTTAGCGCCATCTATCCGGCGCCTGGGGAAAAATTTAAAAAAAATAAAAAGAAAATCCCTCATTGGCTAGTTGCATTCGCCACCGCCGCCCGCGCGCTGCCCCGCCTCGCCGCCGCCACCGTGTAGGCTGAGCTGAGTTACACGCGACGTGCGGATGCTGACCGAACCACACGTTTTTTGGTGTTACCACCGCGACCCATCTAAAATCTTCTCGCGACCCACCAGTGGGTCGCGACCCATAGTTTGGGAAATACTGGTCTACAAGCTTTTATTTAAATTGCAATGCATGGATGTATTATACAAAAATCTAAATCACCCAAATGTATTTATTTACATAAAAATGAATGTCTGCATATTACAAAAATAAAATAAACGAACATTAGACTCTAAATTTAAGATAAGAATTTAACTTTACGGAGTAGATTTATTAGGTGATCATTCTTAAACAACGATCAATGGAAAGTCGCTCTTAGCCAGCCTGCGGCCACCTTTCGCCGGGTAATAAATAAGCTGCATCAATGCAGTGCAACACTGTTGCAAGTAAACGTAACTCAGGACGCGACTCGTATTTTAGATAAACAGCAACGTCTGCATTCGTTGTAATATCAGTCTTATCGCGCGGAGATAAAGTGCTGGCGGGGCTAGCCAATTAGTGTTAAATGTATATACGATTAAGAATATCAGACATGTTGTTCAACTGTTATTCATGGCTATGCCTAGGATGCCGAAGTGAAATGGAGTGATAAAGGTAGCTATTATAGTCGGGCAGAGTTAGGTTTTGCGTCAAGGAAATTGTAACCAGCAATTAAAAATGATTTTTTCTATAGATCTTTGCATCATTAGTATAAACATATTCATTTTATACAACTTTAGAGTTGCAGCGTGGCTGTCAAAATTTTTTTCCAAAACTGTCAAAACAGGTTTTTTGCGATTTACCGGTAAACTACGCGTCTGGCGGTAAAAAATGTTATGTTAGAAGATATTATGATATCTACCTTTATTTCAAATTTCAGCTCTTTACATAATATACAACAAGAGTTATTGAATTTCGAAAAAATGGCCAAAAAACACGTTTTTTTGCGAATTGCGCAAAAACTAACAAACCGATCGGGACTCAACAAAACTCATTTTGTTTGTCTTTTTTACCCGTAAATAGCAAAAAAACTGTTTTTTTTTGTTTTTTTATTATTATAAGATAGGTTAACTCTTGACCTTAATCTTGACCAAGGTCGACGATGAAGCGAGTTAACCCAGAAAATGCCTATAAGACACTGGTACTCCTACGCACTAACGGAACATAGCAAGCTGTTTGGCGTCGGACTTCGGTAGGAGGGTGGTCGCGAACCAGACAGCCCTTTACAGAACCTACCACACCGCATGAGACCATAGGACGCCACCTCAGATTCAGAAAAAAGTTAGGTGTTATTGCCTGAGATTAATTAATAGGAGGCAGGTCTCATTTGTATTTCCTTAGTCGCCTCTTACGACACCCACGGAAAGAAATGGGGTGGTGTTATTCTAAGGCGATCACCACACGGATTAAAACCACACTGTTTTGACAGTTTTGGCCTTTTTTTTGACAGTCGTGCTGCAACCCTAAAGTTGTACAAAATGAATATGTTTATACTAACGCAAAGAACTATAGAGAAAAAAATATTTTTAATTGCTGGTTACAATTTCCCAGATTTTAGCAGTGTGATCGGCTAATTCTGCCCGACTATTAGCAATATGTCTAATAGTTTACATCCATCATAGTAATCCCAGAAAAATCCACTCTAATATCGTTTGCTTTATTTGTCATTCCTTCTCATGACGGAACAAAGGATATTTTTTTGAAGTGAAAACTTCTTTAGCGGCGTTGAGCACTTTTAGTATGGGAAAAAATATTAAACTCGCGATGAACTTGCGTCAGATCGTCAGATGTCACGTGATCGTGATCGAAAATGCGTCAGATGTCACGTGACCGTGATCGAAAATGCGTAGGATAGGGTTGCCACCTTTTTTGAAGTGAAAACTTCTTTAGCAGCTGTGTACTTTGAAGTATATGGGTGGAAACCCGGACGGATGGCAGCCCTATGGTAAAATTATCTCTATGACAGATGAAAGAGATCGCTATGGCATCTCCTCATATAGTTTATGGATGTATAACGTCAAGAACAAGTGACTGCAATTTTTCTTCTAGTGCAATATTGTAAACACGATGTATTTATTCATTTAATATAATTCTGTTCAACAGTTTTAATCTATTTATTCTTGCAATATACGATGGCCTCGTCCCTATCAAGTGGTAGCAGAGCGTGGTTTATCGATGTATTGACAAAAAATAATTACGATACTTGGTGCGTACAAGCTCAAGCTATTCTCATTCGAAATGGATTGTGGGAATATGTAGACGGAACTTACGTCGAGCCTACAGATGATAAAGCAGAAAAAAGTAAGTTTTTATTGAATGACATTCAAGCTCGATCTGAATTATTACTCCTCATCTCGCCTTCGGAGCTAAAACAAGTCAAAGGCTGCAAGACGTCAAGAGAATTATGGCTTAAGCTAAAAGGAATATATCAAAGTACGGGTCCCGCCCGAAAAGCTACTTTACTAAAGCAGCTTATCCTAAAAAAGGCTGACAAAGATGATGTCCGTAATTACCTAAATAACTTCATGGACATTGTCGACAAGTTGGCGGATATGGGCGTTGACTTACATCCTGATTTGTTAAGCATAATGATGCTATACAGCTTACCTGCTTGTTACGAAAGTTTTCGCATTGCTGTAGAGACGCGCGATACCTTACCAAACCCCGAAGAACTAAAAATAAAAATTTGCGAAGAGAATGAGGCACGAAAAAATATGGACAGAAGTACTAGTGAAACAGAAGAAGCCCTATTTGCTAAAAAAGGCAAATATTGCCAATACTGCAAGAAGAAGAAGGGTCATACCACAAAAACGTGCTGGAAAAAGAAAAAGTCTGAAAAGAAAAATATCACTGAGAAAACGGATCATAAAAATTTCAATGTTTGTCTTAACAGTGGCGACGACGAAATAAATAGAAATGTATGGTGCCTTGACAGTGGCTGCACGTCTCACATTTGTGGGGAAAAAGAATTATTTGAAAATTTTTCTTCTGATGCTGGAAATCTCAAATTAGCTTCAACGAAACATACAACTCCTATCAAAGGGAAAGGAATAGTATCTATGAATAAAGAAAATGTTCAATATCATTTTCATGATACCTTATTTGTCCCTGGTTCAAACATGAATTTGATGTCAGTCGGAAAAATAACAGAGAAAGGTAACAAGGTTGTATTTGAGAAAGGTAAAGCTTATATCATCGAACAAGATGGAACAGTTGCATTGACAGCTAAGAAGAAAAATGATTTATACTATCTGGAATTCGACACAACAAATGAAACCGCAAATCATGCACCTGAAAGTGGAAGAGACAGCAAAATTATGCAATGGCATCAAAAACTCGGTCATATCAATGAAAGAGATTTGACAAAAATGGCAAAAGAACAGCAAATGTATGGACTTGACCTTGGTGACAAGAAATTTAATACATGTGAAACCTGCATCAAAGGCAAGTTAACAACCTTACCGTTTTCACGTCATGATGACATATATACGACAGAACCGTTACAAACAGTTCATAGCGATGTATGCGTTCCTTTCGAACAAGAAACGATTATTGGATCGAAATATTATGTCACGTTTATTGATGACTTTACCAGATACTGCTGCGTGTATTTTATTGCGAAGAAAAGTGACGTATTCGAAAGATTCAAAGAGTATAAAAATTATGTCGAGAATTCCACAGGTCTGAAAATAAAAAACCTGTAATCAGACAATGGAAAAGAATATGTAAATAAAGAATTTGACGACTACCTGAAACTTCATGGCATAAAAAGAAGACTGAGCGCACCTTATACTCCACAACAAAACAGAATCAGTGAGCGGAAAAATCGATCACTGATGGAAAAAGCCCGAGGCTTAATGATAGAAGCTAGTATCCCTAAACTTTTGTGGGCAGAAGCAGTTAACACCGCTAATTATTTAATAAACAGAAGCCCTTCAAAAGCGTTGAAAGGAGAAACACCTTATACAAAATGGGTTGGACGAATTCCATCAGGCAATCATCTTCATATTTTCGGAAGAAAAGCTTTCGTTCTTCAGAAAAGACGTAAAGGAAAGCTATCCGCAAAGGCTGTACCAGGTGTATTTGTCGGCTATTCCAGAAACACAAAAGGCTTTAGAATTTATATGCCTGAGAAAAATACAGTCGTTGTTAGCAGGGATGTCAAAATAATTGACAAAATGTATTATGACTATGGACATGACAATTATGAAGATTTTGTTGATGTAGAACCGGAACGAAAACCTGTAATAGATAAAAATGAGAATATTAGTAAACAAATAAAAAAAACAAAAGAAGTTAAACAAAGATATTGAAGTTGAAGTTATTACCTATAATGACTCACAAAATTCAAAAACAACTCATTTTCGGCAGGAAGTTCCTACAACATTTAAAGAGTCTTTAAGTCAACAGAATTCCAAACCTCAACCAAGTACATCCAAAAACTTAGAAACATTTCCAGAAGAACAAGAAATTTACGTTGACGCTCCAGATTCCATTCTGAGTGATGCTCCTAAAACAAATGAAAGACCTAAGAGAGAGGTAAAACAGCCTTCTTGGATGAAGGATTATGTGACAGGAGGAGACTTGGAGGAAATGGAAAACTGCCAATTTATTCCTGATATGACTTATTTTTCTGAAGCTACCGATTCAGATGAAGACTGGAGTGAAGCTATTCGATCTGAAATAAGATCACAAATTAAAAATGGTACGTGGAAAATTGTTAAAAAAGAAGATGGAATAAAAATCATAGATTACAAAAAGGTCTTAAGAAATAAAGTTGGCCCCGACAACAAGATTAAGAAGAAAGCACGTTTAGTTGCTAGGGGTTTTACACAGCGTCCTGGTATAGATTTCAACGAAACATATGAGCCTGTCGCTAAGTTGAGTTCTATAAGAACCATATTGGGTATTGTCATAGAAGAAGGCTTGCATCTCAACCAAATGGACGTTGTTACTGCATATCTAAATGGAGACATCGAAGAAAAAATCTATTTGAAAATGCTGGATTACATAAAAAGATAAGTAAGAGAGATTTTAGTAGAAGAGGCAGAATCGGAAAACCTTACGATTTATAATAAAGCTCATGAAATTCTCACAGATTTAAAAAAATATACAGGGAGAAAAAGTTTGCCTCCTGCAAAAAGCACTTTACGGACTGAAACAGGCAGGCCGGCAATGGAACATAAAACTCGATACTGAACTGAAGAACATTGGTTTCCAAGCTTCAAGAACTGACCCTTGTGTCTACATGCTAACGACAGGAGGAGTTAAAGCCATCATCGGAATTTATGTTGACGATATGTTAATTGCCTGCTCCTGTCCGAAGAAATTGGAAGAAATAAAAAAGCTTCTGAATCAAAAATTTGAAATGAAAGATGAACCTAGAAATATTCTTGGGATGGAGATAGAAATTAAAAGGAATGAAATAGTTCTAAAACAGACAAAGAAAATTGAGGAAGCTTTGAATACATTTAACATGGCTGATTGTAAATCCACGACAACGCCAATAGAACCTGGCATAACATTAGAACCAAGCAAAAATAAGCCTGTGGATTTGCCATACAAAAATTTGATTGGATTTTTGTATGGCAAAATTTTACTGTTTTACCTGTAACCACTACTTACTCGTGAACATAGCTTTAAAAATTATTTCACCCTTTTTGAAGGCGGGTAAATTTTTGTTAAAAATATTTTATTGTCCTTGCACCTAAGTATAAGAAAAAGTTTGACACTTTCCTTAGCAACATTATTTTACAAGCTTTTTCCAGAAAGTTAGTAGGTGTTGCTAGCTTAATAACTCACGGTAAAAATAGCAGACAGTGATTAATTTGGAATTACGTCACGTAATCGGCGATTGTCTGTGTCTGTGGGGCATTTCGGTCGACAAACGTGAAAGCTGTAGTCTAGACACATAGTCATGGTCTAGAAACGCGCCTAGTAAATAAGCGGGCTTTTCCCATACTGCTTTGAAATGTAAGGTTATCTGAGACTCCATTTTTGAAAGCCACTTCGGTTTTGAAAGCGACGGCCGGTTTGGTTGAGTGGTAGTGACGGTCCTGGGTTCGGTTCCCGGTCGGGACAAACATTTGTGTAAAAAGCAGATGTTTTTTCTCGGGTCACAAACAGTGTTTGTCTTTGTGTATATTTCAAGGGACCCATGACACAAGGGAAAACCTTAGAGTGGACCTTTGAGTGTGTTGCTTTTATTATTGTTACATATTATACTCAATATTAGTGGAGTAGTACCATAGAAATAAACTTCTCTTTTCTATGAGGTGAATACTCGAAAAAATATGACACCTTCTGCATGAGACGGTCATAATATAATATGATTTTTTAAAACAAATTGTCTCACTACGTAGAAACTTATTACCTAGCTTGTTTGTCCTTTGTTTTTAGAAGTTATAAAATTGTCATGCGTAAGTAGTTATTTTATTGGCAACATAAGAAAATTAACATACTTTTAATTTTAAACATGTACTTTCAAAAATATTTATGGGCATGAAGTTGAAAAAGAATGACGGTCAAAATCCACTCGCGACCCGTGGTCCCACTGGCGATACCCACCGGTCACTCGGTGATATTCAAAAATTGTCCCCTTGAATTTTTTAACAATTTATTTTGAAAATCGATATCTTTTAAAGTATTATTAGCATTTATTAATATTACCTAAAGATTGGCAAACTAATTTATAGTCGCTTGATTTAATATCTGTTGAGTTTCATGTTTTCTTGTTTAGTCTATGTCTGATGTATTTGTTTACAAATGAGCGATGCGGTTACCCTCACAACCGTTTCAGAGAATCAAACTGATCAGTTTCAAGAAGTCTCTTTTGGTATAACATTTACTGATAAATGACAACACTGTTTATAGAGGCTAAGGTGTAAAAGTTCAACGCAGAATGGACCAAAGGTGCACTAAAGCTAATGGTGATAATGTGAAATGAAAATTAGTTGTTAAATCGAAACATAAGAAACGTTAACATACTGGTATATACTTAATCCGAGCTGATTTAGACAGGGTATGATTCTCTATCCGTGTATCACAGCGAGGAGCGTGTATGAAACGAATTATGAGTGTAGAGGAACTGAAAGAGTGTGTTTGGATCTCAGCAGGTGGCAATCCGTGGTCTCTGTCTACCCCAATGTGAATGTTTGGTAAACTATGTAATGTGTGGACTGTATAGATCGAAATTGGCTGTATGGCCTTGGCCCTTTTGATTTGTTATATAAATTAAAAAAGCTTGTGAATTAGTATGCTTGTTAACTCACTATCGAGACACCCGTGTGTTATCTCACAAAGAAAAACCTAAAAATATATATGCTGCTACCGAAAATAAACCTGTGACGTGCTAACAGCCTATCTGGAGACGGAAAAGGCAGTCACCGTCGGCGCTTGATCGTATGTCCAAAACGACCAGGAATCTCTTACCAGAGACCCCTGGCAAACCACGGGGTGAGTGTCTTTCATTCCATAGGTCACAGTTTATAAAAAGGCAAAATTGCAATCTGCACGCCAACAGATCCGCGTCCGCTCAAATACAGTCCACTCGAATCATCTCTTCATTTATCACCAGTGAGAAAGGCGTGAGCATATGTATGTATGTGTTAGACTATTTCTACCGGAATATGAATGTCTCTTGAGGGTTAATTTAATTATTTCCTACATCTGTGGTTTTACCACGAAAAAGAGGGGTCTTTATAAGTTTGACGAAGTATCTGTAAATCTACCTGGAGAACCGTAGCTCCCTATAATCTAAGCTCCCGTTGCACGAAACCCTACCTCATATAAGTTGGCAGATCAGAAAGAAGTTTTTTTTTTCGTCGTCATATCGCTATTTTGATCGAAAATTACATCATAAGGTGGCAGATCGAAACGTTTATTCATGGAAAGAGACAAATTTGGAGATAATTACCCGCATAGGTTGCCAGCCCAAACCCTGTAGGTTTCAAGATCAGCCATGTTATATGAGCCCCAAAAATGGGGTCAATTACCTAATCAGGTGGCACGATGAAACTGATGCAGATCGATTGTCCTAGACATGCCGTTCATGAATAATTAGGGTTGCCTACCTTCAGCTTGGCATTTTTTCTGATTAGCCACCTCGAACAATATATGTTAAAACCTTAGAGTAACGAGAAATTCTTGTATAGATCAGGTGGCAAGATGAAACTGATGCAGATCGATTGCCCTAGAAGTGCCGTTCATGAATATATAGGGTTTCCTGCCTTCAGCTTGGCATTTTTTCTGATTAGCCACCTCGAACAATATAATGTTAAAATCTTAGAGTAACGAGAAATTCTTGTATAGATCAAGATGAAACTGATGCAGATCGATTGCCGTTCTCATGAATATATAGGGTTGCCTGCTTTCAGCTTGGCAGTTTGCAGATAGATACACATCTGGAGATAACAACCCGCATAGGTTGCCAGCCCAAACCCTGGCAGGTTTCAATTACCTCAATTCTGATCAGCCACCTGGATCATTTACCTCAATTGACCCCATTTTTGGGGCTCATATAACATGGCTGACCTTGACACCTGCCAGGGTTTGGGCTGGCAACCAATGTGGGTTGTTATCTCCAAATATGTCTCTTTCGATGAGTAAACGTTTCGATCTGCCAACTTATGATATAATTTTCGATCAAAATAGCGATACGATGACAAAAAAAAAACTTCATCGAGGATATGCGATGGCAACCGCATATCCAGTGTTCCTAAGTAGTATCACTACATTACGTTTCTGATCTGCCACCTTGTGAGGTAGGGTTTCGTGCAATGGGAGCTTGGTCTACTAAACGGATATACTAATTTTGATGCGGTTTTTTGTTTTTTGTTCTTAGCTATATTTAATTAAAATTAATTTAGCCCTCTATAATTTATAAGCGTTGAATTTACAGTGATGATATTAATAAAGTAAAATACATAAACATAATAAAATCTCAGACGACAGACATAAAGAAAAATAGCCTACTTCACGAAGGTTAGACTGTATCATTATTCAAAAGTCATAACATAAACTTAACAAGTTTAGTAGGCCACAGAATTGTCTTAAGATAAGTAAATCCCAAATGCTCTTGAAACATGTCTAGATTGTCTAGGCTGTCTGTAGGGCACTAAAGTTATGAAAATATTTTCGCCTGTTGCCTTGGGGCGGCTGTAATAACATGCTCTAGGGTATTTGTCTATTAATACTTAATTACGTCATTAAATATTTCGACTATTTTATAATGTACATATTAAAATTCAGGGAATGCTTCACTTTCTTGCTCTTGACTCACCTTCACGACGCCCGCGGTTAGCCTTTCCAGTTCTTTTAAACTCCGCTGAAGTCTTGATCTATAAATTAATTAATTTATAAAATAAAAAAAACCGACTGCTTAGTAAAAACTGAAAAGAAAAAAACAAGTAACTTCAGTAGACGAGACTTTTGTTATTGTATATAATTGAATAACATAACGATTTTAACAGTCGGGACCCATTATTAGGACTGTTAAAATCTTTATGTTACCTATTCAATTATATTCAATAACAAAAGTCTCGACTACTGAAGTTACTTGATTTTTTCTTTTCAGTTTTGATTAAGCAGTCGGGTTTTTTATTTTATAAATTAATTTATTTTATTTTACACTTTTTAGTTAGGGTCAGATATTTATATTTGTTTATTTATTTTCTCACTAGCTTTCCGCCCGCGGCTCCGCCCGCGTGGACTACAGGTTACATCGTGCCCAACTTTGGGATAAAATGTACCCTATGTCCTTTCTCAGGCTCTAATATATCTCTGTACCAAATTTCATCAAAATCGGTTCAGTAGTTTAGACGTGAAAGACGGTCAGATAGACAGATAGACAGACAGTGTTACTTTCGCATTTATAATATTAGTATGGATTAGTTGTGTATTTAATAATTTCCGCATTAAAAGCCTATATTTAAGTGAAAATCGTTACTAACCAACTTTCAATCGTTATAGATCATAAACGGCAATTCTGATTGAAAAACGATATGAGAAATCTATAAATGATTTTTAAATTCCTATTCAACGATACCCCATTTGACATAGTTTGTCGATTTTAATTTTTTTCTTTTTTACATTATCTTGATTTATCCTTAAGTATTGATTGTATCTGTCTCTCACTATCAAAATGACAAAGACGACTGTTACTCACTCAAGTATAGATCAGAGTCTGAGTTGCGTTCCGTAATACGGATCATAGTATGGTAAGCCCTAATTCCTTCCTTACAGTGTACATATTATCAAGTATGTTGCCAACTTTTCAAACCGAAAAATGGCCTTTGACTTGGCTTAACAACCGGGACCGCCAGCTTAATGTACCATCCTTTCGGATGCCAACTTTTCAAACCGAAAAATGGTTTGAAAAGTTGGCATCCGAAAGGATGGTACGCTCGGAATACGCTCGTGATAAGTTGCCACTTTGGTTCCCTGCTCCTGTGAACGTTGCTTAACCTCACTGATCGTTTCAGATCAGCGAGCGCCACTAAACTACGACTATGGTAATAAGATTCCAGTAACACAAAATTATTTTATTGTTTTTCAAATATTCTTTTTAACAAATTCTGATAAAGAAAATATAAGTATGTAAAGTGCTTCTATTTTCATAAGGGGCCATCCATAAATGACGTCACACGTTAAGGGGGAGGGAGGGGGTCGACGAAGTGTGACATTGTGTGACAAGGGGGTGGGAGGGGTCCTTCATTTCGTGACGTCACATTTCAAAATCTGTTATAATCTAAGTGATAAAACACGAACTTTGAAATACATTTGCAACTCAAATACATTTGCAACTCTATCTGCGAAATCTCAAATACATTTTCAACTCTATCTGTATAAACATAAGGTTCAAATTGTTAATTTCTTGAAATGTTACTTTTGATGTAATTTTATTTAAAAAAATTTAAATGGAAACATAACTTATTTCGGAACTGCTTTTTTAAATCAATAATTGCCTACTAGACGTAAAATTGCAAAATGTGTGACATCACACTAGGGAGGGGGGAGTCTCACAAATGTGACAAGGACGGGGGGGGGGGTCAAAAAAATCATGAAATTCGTGTGACGTAACATATGGATGGCGCCTAATGTCTCTCGGCAAACAGTGTCTGTATCGTTATTGTAATTTGATACTTATTCGAAATACGAACTTAGCCAAATCACAACAAGAAAATAGAAACACTGTATCCGAATATATTACTTAAATTTGCAGAAAATGATATAGGTAGACAATGTTTTTTTAACTTTTTACCTTCGCTATTTTAAAATCACAGACTATGAAAGACGGTTCAATTTTATTCGACGTTCGTCGGGTCCTGCTGGCTTTGATTCCGAGTCTGGGCAAATATTTGTCTAAACATTTTTTAAAGGCGGTTAAAAATCAGATGTCTGTTCTCGGGACATGGGCGCTTGTGTCTCTCTATAAGTACCTACATTCCGTGGAAATGGTAACTACTGTCAGTTGTTAAAAAGTAGCTAAGCAATTAATGATTATGTTCAGATTGATTTGGGTGCACAGTGTTTTCAATTCAACTGAGAACTTGTCAAATATTTGTAAGCCAACTAAAAGTCGTTAGCACCTAGTTAGCACCATAGACTATAATATACAAAGTGTAAGAAGCGTAGTAAATACTGAATGCAAACCTGTGACAGACAGACAAACGAGTGATAATAAGGGTTCCCTTTTTTTCACTCGGACATACAAAACCCTAATACAATTGGTCTTATTTCTTTCTTTCAAGATATTAGAAACACAAGTGCTAGAAATGTGGTGGGCGATGTGAAAAGAGGATCGTTATGGCTTTATACTTAGCTTTTGGGTTTCTGACTGCCTAATAAACCGATAAAATTGCAAAATCACAAATACATTAGACTTCAAAGCAATTATAATGACAACAGAAAACTCATATCAAAAACAAAATAACTTATCATAATATATAGATACAAAAATGACGTGTTCCAAAGAGTTCACGACAACAAAGACACAAAAACGCAACGGAAAGTTACGCTGATCTTTGGTTATTTAAATAATTCAAATTTTACTTACTAAATGCTAGAATGGAATATTGAAAACCTACTTATAATATGAAATGCTTATCTATGTTCTAGTATTATAAATGTGAAAGTGGGTTGCTTTTCTCCTTATCCTTCTTTGTTTTTTGCACAGGGACGGTCGGAAGGCTAGTAGATGACTCTACGAAAGAAGTTGCGGGCCGGAAGGAGTGTGTGGGTACTTAAGAGGATCGACTACCGCGCCCATGTCCATACAAAAAGGGAAAACGTTTTGCTACCCCTAAATCTTCTCCGATTTTGATAATTTTTCACTATGTTGTTGTCCCTATCAAAAACTATGCCTCTATGTTTTCCTTTTTTGAAAATTTTGTTTAGATAAAAAGTTATAAGGATCTGTAATCTTGCTTTATTGGGTTTGAAAAACATTCATTTTAAATTCATTGTATTTCAGAAATAAAGTAAATTTTCGGAAAAAACAAAAAATAGAGGCATAGATTATATTCTGCTGAAAAGATTGATACCAAAAAGTAGTATATTTAGTACAGTTTAGGGGTTGGGAAACGTTTTCCCCCCAAACGCGATTTTCGACAAAAAAATACCTAGAAACACAGCCGAGCTGCAACTGTCTCTATCGCACGCTATGCGCGGGGGCCGAGCGCGGTCGCGACAGAGAATGATTCTCCAAATACCTATTTTCCTACGCTCGCGGCGCTATAGAATAGTCTTAAAAAAAAAAAGTATCCTCACCGGCTAGCAGTGGCATCGTGCTGATCAATGGACGAGCTCTGGCCTATTGCAACCCTTCAAGGGTTTCTTAACTTGATATTAGCGACTTCGTTTCTCTATTTTAATAATTATGAAAATACTCTGAAATTGGCAAAATCACGAATTGAATTGAATCGCGGGCCATGAGCTAGTATTAAATAATGATGAAGTGTTAAGTAGACAAACTGAACCATGATAGTCGGGTCTTGAATGACGTAATGGATTAATGAGTGACTAGACAGTGGCGTATAGGCGTTGACAGTGCTTTGTCGATTATTCCTAATCTGTGTAGTCAATTTACCTTCACCAATATTTGTGCTTTACTATGATTATGATAACATAGAATACCTTTTTTTGGTTGCAAGCATTAAATAACATTTTATTTAGATACACAATTATCAGAAAACATTTTTTTAAAGATTTAAAGTAGGTACATATTTGTGAGGTAAACTAAGGTGAATATTTGAGTTCAGAATGTTAGTTTACAAGTGTTTTGGACTATGTCTTTAAACTTCTTTTTCTTTCGTGTGAGCAGCAGCAGTTCTGTGAACTTATTAATACTTAAATGAATCCTTATCATTATTATTATGGTTTTACCATCCGCAATTTTATAATGTCATACAAAAATGCGGGTGGTAAAACCATACACATATCGGGATATTCAGAGCATCATGTAGTTCTAGACCTATAGATGAAGCCGTCACGTTTGATACACTTTGTGGGGTTTTTGAAATGAATCATGACCTACGGTGGTAAGACGTTTTGTCAGCCTTTTTCCCACAATACAGCAAAACCTTCAGCGTCTCGCTTTCTGACTTCTACAGTATGCCTAAGAAGAGTTAGTAGCTGGCACATTCAAAATTTTACTTTTACTCCCAGTTCCACGTAGACTGGGGTAATAAAGGTGTATAAATATCATTTAAAATAACATGAAGGCCTGCTGCATTCTTTTTAATATTATCTAGTTTATATGTCCATATTTTATTAGTAAAAATAAATAAAATAGAAAACATCAATCGCCAAAAACACCTCACGTAATTAATGGACGCCCCCTAATTGGATGTTAAAAAATGTATTGGCAGTGGGTTGCCTAAAAAATTTTTGGCATTCGTTTATCGAATGAATTTAATACCAACCGAAAGAATGAAGCCTATACAGGGTGTAAATCTGCAAGGTTGCCATATTCAATGATGGAATAGTATGGTATGGTTCCAACTTTATTCGATAAGTAATACCGAAAACGGAACATTTAACTATAACGAAAAAAAACAAGATTTTGTTTTAAACTTTAGAGAATAACCCACCTAGGCTGAAATAAAAAATGTAGTGCACTGAGAATACCCCAACATTATTTTAGTGATGTGCATATAAATTCGATGAATTAATGAAGTGCACGCGAGTTGTCTATAAAAAAAATTTGACAAAATTTTAGGTTTATTATTATTGATTTCAACTCTATATCAGCTGTATATTTGCTCCTGTGAATATGGCAACCTTGCAGATTTACAGTTTGTATAATATAAAAACGTTGGGTTTTCTATTTTCTTCCTGACCTAAATACTGGGTTGGCAGGTTTTAAATAGTTTCGAACCAAAACATCATCTAAATAAATGAATGACATTTTCGTATGTGGTTTCGTATGTGGTTGTGTAATAAACTTCCTTAATTGTTGTGCCATAACAACGAAACTTTTACAGGGATTAACTACTCGTACGAACCATTTAGTGATATATTTATTCGATTTTGATTATTATATTTTGTTTATTCGTTATTGTTGTCATACAATGAATTTAAGTCAGTATACGATGAGATATTTCATAGTTCATTCCCTGCAGAAGTCGTGTTATTGGTATCATGTAATGAAATCTGTGTTATTGGTATCATGTAATGACCTTTAAAATGACATATGTCACAACCTCATACACCACTGGGGACGGAACAAAATGTAAGTATCAAAATCGAATAAATATACCACAAAATGGTTCGTACGAGTAGTTAATCCCTGTAAAAGTTTCGTTGTTATGGCACAACAATTAAGGAAGGTATTGTTATACCCTTCAAAATGACATATGTCACAACTTTATACATCCTGAGGACGGTAGTCATATAATTTCTCCCATTCTCATTTGTGTCATGTGTAATGTGTATGTTACCCAAAAATAAACGTTTATTATAAAATATTAATATCTACTTGACTAATAAAGATTGAAGGCAAGTAGGTCGTCTGTACCTCAAAAACTCTTTGACTCATACAACTGAAATTTACAATACCTATTAGCAGATAACCACAAACGAAAATGTCATTCATTTATTTAGATTATATTTTGGTTTGAAACTATTTAAAACCTGCCAGCCCAGTATTTAGACCAGAATAGACAGACAACCCAAAGTTTTTATATTCTATAGGCTTCATTCTTTCGGTTGGTATTAAATTTATTCGATAAACGAATTTAAAATTGACTTTTTTATTGAACATTGCACATGTTCAATAAAAAAGTCAATTTTAAATTTTTATTTAATCATAGTCTGGCCAGGAATTTTTTAGGCAACCCACTGCCAATAAATTTTTTAACATACTAAATTTGATATAAATTAGTTTTTATCCGATAAACAGATGGGTGAAGATCGCTTCTAATTCGGATTCTTAACTATGATGATTTTTGGAAAAATTGTTATTTAAATGACGAATTAAACAGATTAAAGGGCTTACTCGCACTTGGCCGATTTTTTGATACGGGTACCAACACTATAGCACTTGGCCCGATTATTGTATACTGTTACGAAACTCTCGGGGCGTGATGAGTGTCACTCGCACTCCCAATTATTGTAATAAGTTAGTAGAGAGTAGAATTTTCAAAATCGCTGATACACGTGTTCATTATTTTTTAATCATCAGCCTACATACGAAGTTCTAAGATCCTAACTTCAAAATTCACGGACTTTGATACAAACTTCCGTCCCCTATTTAACCCCCTTAGGGGTGGAATTTCCAAAAATCGCTCCTTAGTGGATGCCTACACTACATAAGGTATTTATGTGCAAAATTTCAAGTCCGTAAGTCAAGCGGTTTGGGCTGTGCGTTGTGTATCCATCAGTCAGTTTATCATTTTATATATTAGATTTTTGTAAATATTATTATTTCCGTCGCTTGTAACTTTTTACCTTTAAGACTTACAGAATAATCATGTATCCAAAAAATATAGGCAATTTTGTCTTTTTTGAACCCTTTATAGACACTTTTGTGATTTAGTAAACAATTGAGAAGTTATTTAAATTGGCACCTTTAATTCAAGATGGCGGCTAACGTCTGGGTCCTTCAAGGTCGAGAACTTGGATTTTTATTAACCTGCCATACCTAAACAATATTGTGTCAAAACATTTTCTACGCCACCTTTTGCAATGCAAAACTACCTACAGACTGAGCTATATGTAGAGTTTGGATAGTTATTAGTTAAAATGTATTTTTGTTGATTTCTATCATTGTTTAACTAAACGACAGTCTAAGGCCCGTATTACAGAAGGAGACTCAAGTCTTGATCTGTACTTAAGTTTTGATTCCGTCTTCCTCTCACTGGCAAAATGACAAAGACGACTGCTACTTAAGTATAGATCACAGTCTCAGAGTCACGTTCTGTAATACGGACTTAGGACGGTTAGGATTCCGAAAATTACTTTAAAAAACATTTTCATTGCTTCTTTTATAGTAACGCGCTTTAGGTTTTATTAAATATGAAAAACAATTCGTAATCAACTTGTTTATATTTTAGTAAACACAGTATTAAGTGCGGTCCTCGATTCTCGTTCGTGCAGTCACGGCCGTCCGTATTAAAAATTCGTCTGCGGTCTGTCTAGACGCGGCCGCTGGCTGACGTACTTGCTCAAATATCTAGCGACGTATACCTACTCATAATATCCTGTTGCGGTTCTTCCCTAACTTATTTGTATGATAGTCATGGTAAATGAGCCAGTGGTCGAAATATATGAGTTTTTTTTTCTAATAACTCAAAAAATATGTAAAATGTGGCATCAAATTATTTTAGAACTACATTTTGCTCTGCGCCTCCGACAGGATTATAGGTGTGAGTGTATGTATGTATGTAACAGACAGCTATTGAGGAACTTTATTGTCTACGGAGCCCTAAAAAGAGAAACTTATGACAAAAACCCAAAATGTTTGATACTCATTGCAAGATTTTAGTTCAGATAAGAACATAAATTAAAGTAATAAACGTAACAAAATCATTTAAATGTAGCAGTCATTATATCCCAGACACAGTGGTAGCTGGTAGCATGGTAAATTATCTGTTTAATATAATTTGATTCTAATATGAGCGGATAATGATTGATAGAAACTGAAATAATGACTGTATCAACGTTTTTTGATGAAAGATTAATACATTTTTTTTTGTAATTACGTACCTACTAGAATCTATCAACTAGATGAAGCATGATTTTACATTTATTAAAACTGTCCTGCAGTAGCACAATTTGAAATTGAATACTAAATAAACAAGCTAGCTATTCAGAAGGTAAATATAAATAAGAATGTTAATTAGATAAGCAAGATGAAAAGAAAAGCAGCGAATTAAATATGAGTCCTTCTCGGCTGGACAGTGTTCGGGAAGTTGCGAACTATCTTCTCCTCCCAAATATCGCAGTGTCTGAAGACGAACGTCTTTAACCAGTGTGTGTTGCCAGTGATGGGCGATGTTAAGGGCTATGCTTGAAGTTTCTCTGCGTGATCGAATCAGAAATGAGGAGATCCGCAGGAGAACCAGGTTACCGACATCTGGGCATATTGCTCGTAGGACTGATGGCCGTTGGGGCAGAAAAGTCCTCAAGCGGCGACCGCGTACCAGAAGTACCCACCTTGTGGGAGGCCCAGCGCAGGATAAGGCCTCCCACAAGGTGGACCGACAATCTGGTAAAGATTGCGGGAAGCCGCTGGATGCGGGTGGCGCAGGAGCGATCGATATGGAGATCCTTGGGGGGGCCTTTGTCCAGCAGTGGAGTCTTGCGGCTGTCATGATGATAATGAAATTTGGATATCATATACAAAAATACATAACCTTAATATATAACTGAGCTAGCTACGAACGCAAGTTACAAAATTATATGAGCTGGCGAAGTCGAAAATACGGCTAACGGCTAAGGATATCCACATCTATAAAGAGGAAATATTTCTATTTTTTATGTTTGTAACTAAGAACTCAAAAACTAATTCTTTTTTTGTTGTGTTGTTATTGAAAGGAGAAGGTTCTTATGAAAGAAAAAAATAAGAAAGTTAAAAAAACAGGACAACGTCTGTCGCTTAGACTATACACTCTATAGACGGAGCCAGGAGCGTGGATTGCGTATAGTTAGCAGCCTCAGAGACGATTTTGATGGTTCTAGCTATGTCGAAGAATAGTTACTAAATAGTGATAAATAGTGACAAAAGCATATAAATAGTGATACTGTATTTAAAAAGATATTCGAGCTTCTTAGTGAGGCTGCTAGCTTGACGTCTATTTAGCAGATACACTAAGAAATACACATCGTATCAAATTGACTTATATGTCAAAAAACTGTGATTAAATAGTGACTTCTAATACTCGAACTTTCAATAATAGTGATTCAATACATTTCGAGGTATTACAGCATATCGGTGAGGTTGCTAACTTGACGCTTTTTGCAACGGTCATTTCAAAAAAACGGAAAAATAGTTACTGAAATAGTGAATCCTATGATATATTTAAAAAAAGAATCCTTTTTCACTATTTCTCAGAAATCAATCGTAAACTTCTAATACTAAATCTCGATGTACCGTCGCGCAGAAAAGTGAAATGTATATTGATTTGTTTTTAGACGAGTCAATATACATACATATTTACCTTCTCATTTTGTATCTATTTAAAATTTAGACCATACACCAGGAGCGTGCCCCTTTTAGATAGCAATAGTTTACCCCTTCCCTGCACCCAACCATACTTCACTGTACAAAAGCTGTACAATAACTTAACTAATGGAGTCTCTTTTCTCACAAATTCACCACAAAAATGAATAAACTTTATGCAAAAAACCTTAAAAACCGTAATGACTGCCAGAAGCTGCAGATCAAACACTTTGTTTGTCACGAATTGAAGTTCGTGACACCAAAAAATGGGTTACGCCGAAAGAGATGGCGTTAAAGTAACCTATCTCTTACTATCTTGTAGGAACTCACATGTTTGCATGTCTTTCAAAAGTGCTGTGACGTCATAAGTACTCCGTCTATAGAGTGTATGGTCTAAGATTTAAAATCGTGTTATGAGTGTGAGAGACGGAAATTGCATACCTACTTTTAATGAAACAGTTATTTTTATTTAGTATCCTAAAAATTACATGTACGTTCTTTTTACGAAATACTATCACGGTTCATGAGATACAGCCTGGTGACAGATGGACGGACGGACGGACAGCGGAGACTTAGTAATAGGGTCCCAGTTTTACCCTTTGGGTACGGAACCCTAAAAATTACAAAGTCTGTGATTTAAATTCCTAAAAATTAAGATTGATTTTATCCTTATTTGTTAAATTATTTTTTAAAAAGTTATTCAAATTATTATACCAATTTTATTATACTGGTTTTATTTAACAGTTTTTATTGTAATCCGGAACCGGATTTTCTCAGTTTTCTTCAAGTGTTTACTAGCTTTTCGCTCGCGTACCTAGATTACAGGTTATATTTTGCCCAGATGTGGGTTAAAATGTAGCCTATGTTCTTTCCCAAGGTCTTATCTATCTCTACCAAATTTCATCAAAATCGGTTCTGTAGGCTTGAAAGCGTAACAAACGGATGGACAGTTACATTCGCATTTATGATATTAGTAAGAAAGTGGGGATTTATTAGAAATTACAGGTTCACCCAATAATTCATCTTAAATGACAATATCTGTTCATATTAAGAAGTACGCCATCTCTCGGAAAAAAACTAAGTATTTCGTAAAAAGAACCTACGTGTAATTTTAGGTTACTAAATAAAAATAACAGTTTAATTGAAAGTATGCAATTTTATTCTTCCACGCTCATTACACCTTATTTTGAATACAAAACGAGCAGATAAATACGTATATAAACTGACTCGTTTAAAAACATATCAGTAAGTACATTCCACTATTGTGCGCGACGGTACTCGCCACATTATTAAAATTAGTTTTAAACCCTACCATATTGCAATAAAGTTTAAAATTGATCAAAAACCTACATCGAGATTTAGTACGTAGAAGTTTACGTTTGATTTCTGAGAAATAGTGAAGAAGGATTCTTTTTTTAAATATATCATAGGATTCATTATTTCAGTAACTAGTTTTTGGTATATTATATTTGATTAAAATTCCAGCCCGTTTCTTTGGAATGACCGTTGCAAAAAGCGTCAAGTTAGCAGCCTCACCGATATGCTGTAATATCTCGAAATGTATTGAATCACTATTATTGAAAGTTCGAGTATTAGAAATCACTATTTAATCACAGTTTTTTGACATATAAGTCAATTTGATACGAGCTGTATTTCTTAGTGTGTCTGCTAAATATACGTCAATTAAGCAGCCTCACTAAGAAGCTCGAATATCTTTATCACTATTTATATGCTTTTGTCACTATTTATCCCTATTTAGTAACTATTCTTTGACATAGCCAAACCATAAAATCGTCTCTGAGGCTGCTAACTATACGCACTCGGAGCGTGCCCCTTTTAGATAGCAATAGTTTAACCTAACCTAACCCAACCATACTTCACTGTACAAAAGCTGTACAAAAGCTTAACTAATGGAGTCTCTTTTCTCACAAATTCACCACAAAAACGAATAAACTTTATGCACTAAACCTTAAAAACCGTATGAATGACAGAAGCTGCAGATCATATCTTCTTCCATCTCTTCCTCCTTCCACCTATACGCTGACGATCTCCAATTATACACTCATGTGCCAGTACTCGACATCAATACTGCCATTAGTCACATGAATGCCGATCTATCACGCATCGCACAATGGTCCGATTCCCACGGACTGAATGTCAATCCCTCGAAGTCCCAGACCATAGTGATTGGTGGTAGTCGGCAGATCAGTAAGCTGGACATGTCATCTCTTCCCCCTGTCATGTATAAGGGTGTTATTATTGCTTACTGTGACAATGTCAAGAATCTGGGAGACATTTTTGATTCAACTTTGTCATGGTCGAAGCAGGTGGGTGAGGTGAGCCGCAAGGTGTTTGCATCTTTTATGTCATTGCGAAGGTTAGGAAACTTCCTTCCCATTCCTACAAAGATTGCGCTCGCCCAGGCACTACTTCTTCCCTTGCTCGACTATGCAGATGTTGCCTACCTTGATCTGACAGAGGAACGCCTCAATAAAATGGAGCGACTGCAGAATATGGCGATTCGATTTGTTTATGGAGTCAGGAAATTTGATCATGTTTCTGAATATCGGGCGAAACTCAAATGGCTGCCCATTCGGCTGCGCCGTGACACACACATACTGTGTTTGGTTTTCAAGACACTGCGTGACCCACATGCCCCGGCTTATCTTAAGGAACGCTTTGCGTTTCTTTCAGATGGCCACGGGCGTGAACCACGCAGCAACACCAGATTCCTCATAGATCTGCCGGTCCATGAAAGTAACTATTATACCAAATGCTTCACAGTACACGGCGCACGCCTTTGGAACTCCTTGCCTAATGATATAAGATCCGCGCAAACCTTAGCCATTTTCAAAACTTTGCTGAGGAGGCACTTTGAACTGGCTTGCAATTATTAGTTCCTTGTCGTCGAGTGATAGTCGGCTGAGTTGTCTCTATATATGTAGTATTCCTTATGTGTTTTTTGTTATTATTATTTTTCCTTTCTGTAGAATGTTATTACTTTTCCATTGTGTATTTCCGTAAGGTGTATGTTATGTATAGTATATATATTATATGTATTTATTTGTGTTAGGTATATTGTATGTGTGTAATGTAGTTTATGCAGGTAAGTATATTTATGTATGTATTTATGTATGCATTTTTGCACCCACACTTATATGGTGTAATTTCATCTTCTCCATACCCAAAGGTTGCCGATAAGATATTGCTTCTTAGCAATGGGGCCGCCTTTTGTACCCTAACTTTATTACTGTTCATAATGTAACTTTTACTCTGTCTCATGTTCTGTAATGTTGGTGTGCAATAAAGTATATTTGTATTGTATTGTATTGTATCAAACGCTTTGTTTGTCACGAATTGAAAATCGTGACATCCAAAAATCGGTTACGCAGAAAGAGATAGCGTTAAAGTAACCTATCTCTTACATCTTGTAGGAACTCACATGTTTGCATCTCTTTCAAAAGTGCTGTGACTTGATAAGTACTCCGTCTATAGTGTATGGTCTAAGGTCTGTCGGGTCAGCTAGTATAAGATGATATTATGTAATAAGTCAAAATGATTATAATACCTAGTTCACACTGAAAGTTTTGCGTTGCTGGCTGCCCAAAAATGTTTGAATTTTCAATGTTATATTTTTTTAAAACATGAAATCTCATTAGTTGATGAAAATAAATTTTGGCGGGATGTCGCTTGTCAATTGTTTTTTAGCTCAAGTTGAAGTTCGTTGTCCGTAGCAAAAATGGAACTAACACGAAAAGATTTTAGGGCGATGATTTTTTACGATTTTAAAAGTTCGCTTTCTCTGCAAGATTGCAATGCTCGTCTTCAAAATGCTTTTGGGAGGGAAGCACCACATTTGAGCACTATAAGGCGTTGGTATGCCGAATTTCATCGCGGCCGTGTTTCTCTCCATGATGAAATTCGTGAAGGTCGACCCTCAACTGCGATCACGGAGGAAAATGTGGCTACCGTCAGACGACTTATTGAAGAAAATCGGCGTATCACTTATGAGGAGATTTGAGGACATTTGGGGATTGGTATGAGCCAAATTCAGAAAATTTTACATGAATATTTAAACATTACGAAACTTTGTTGTCGGTGGAATCCTCACGAACTCACTCCAGAACAAAAACGGTATCGAGTAGATTGATGTAAAGAAATGCTGTTAAAGTATAATCACGGATATTCTAATGCTGTGTATGATATTGTGACAGGAGATGAAACATGGATATATTGTTATATTCCAGAAAGAAAGCAACAGTCTTCTGTGTGGGTGTTTGAAGGTGACAGCAAACCAACAAAATTGAGGCAGGCGAGAAGCGTGGGCAAACAAATTATTGCATTTTTTTTCTCCAAGACGGGTCCTGTCTGCACGATCCCACTTGAGCAACAAAAGACCATTAATGCTGAGTGGTACACCACTATTTGTTTGCCCAATGTCTTAGAAAAAGTAAGGGAAAAACGACCTAGAAGTCGCATCTTGTTCCACCATGACAATGCTTTGGCGCACACCGCGAACGAAACAAAGACATTTTTGGCTTCTGAAAACATAGAGCTCATGACCCATTCCGCACAAAGTCCAGACCTAGCACCGTGCAATTTCTTCATTTTCCCAAAAATCAAAGATTTAATGAGAGGTTCGACATTTACGGGGCCAGAAGAGGCAGTGATTGCTTTCAACCAGCACGTAGAAAACATACCCTCAGACCAATGGTCCTCGTGTTTCCAAAAATGGTTTGAACGGATGAAAAAGTGTTTAAAATGTAACGGAGAATACTTTAAAAAGCAGTAAATATAATATTATACAAATAAATTGTTTTATTTATGAGTTACGCAAAACTTTCAGTTTGACCCACGTATAGCATGATTATTTTTATATTCTATTTATATTCAATTTATATTTGTAGTCATGTAAAAATTATTATAAGAATTTATCGTCAGTTTTTAATAGACAATATAATAGGCACCTGCTTAGCTATTTTTGTTGGAGAAAAACTCCTGCAGATTATAAATGGTACTTTCTAATAGAAAATTCGTCAATTTATTTACGAACCCCGTGTAGTTTTTAATGTCTTTGATATTTTTATGAATTTGGTTACATATTTTTATAGCCATTACATATGGACTTCTGTTATATAGCTCTAAATTAATCTTGGGCAGTGCTAATCTATTTTCATGGCAGAGGATGCAAGTTCGAACAAATTTGTCATGAAATCATGTTTATTGCTAAAGTCAAATCTACGATACAATGACTAAATTAACAGTAAAAAGTAAGAACTAGATTAACCTAAGCAAAAGGAGCCAAGCTCAGCATTGTGCTGTACAAAAAATTGTACAGCGTTGGTTTTCAGCTTGACCCTGTTTGACCGGTCGGCCGCTGCAGTTACTTAAAAATAATAATACATATAAACATTATTAACAAAAATTATAACATAAGTATATGATAAAAACAGCAACTACCTTTCAGTGTATAAATATTATACTAAACAAAAGAGAAAACAGTAATAATAGAACTTTACGCATCTTAAACTGAAGTGAAACTAAAGTAACATTAATTCAATAAAAAAGTACAGAAGATTCTGAAATTAATAAATGTAAAACTTAGATTTATCTAAATTCGTCCAGTCAGTCAGTAATAAAAATTAAATTAAAATAAAAACTTAAGTAACGCAGTGTATAAATATTCCATCCCGAACCGCACGGGAATGAAGCTTATAAAATAGGCTATAGCTTACTTAATAAGTAAGCTAATCAAATTAAGAAGTTAGAAAAGCATAAAAGCAAGCTAGATATTATTTTTTTAATTATTAAAATTCGTTTTTTCAGTCGCTGAAACGTAACACAGACATCCGAACACGGTGCGCCTTTACTTGTGAATATAAATATAAAGAGAAATCTTTTGACATAATGGGATTCGTGCAGCAAGATTGCGGAAAATAACCATTTGGAGTATTTGTAAGAGATAAATGGTCACGAGCGACATTTTAGCTGACAGCTTTTGTCTAGAGAATGATTGTATGTTTTTAAAATTTTGATAAAGAAAAAAATTAATACCAACCTGCCCAATCAGCCTAGCCTTTTAATATGGTAGTAGACATTTGCTCATTTGTTATTGAAATTGATTTTTTTTACTGTTTTAAATAGCCTGGTATAAAAAGCTTTTTAATAACTTTATGATTATGACAGACAGGAAAATTCTAAACTATGACGTCAAAGTTCAGTACCGCCATATAAATTACATACGTTTTCTAAGATAGAGACCGACAAAACATTTTGATAGGCTCCTAAGTTTCCAACTTATTGATAAATTCAAATTTTACTTCAGATTTTGTTATCATATTACTTATCAGTCTACTACTACACGAAGTATACGCACTTTATTAGTAGAATTAGATCTTTAAAAAATCGTCCTTAAGATATAACTTGTTTCTCTTGTATCAAGTTCATTAATATAAGTGATTGTAACCCATTTACTTTAAAAAGTAGCAAGGCGTTAAATTGCATTACTCGTTGTAGATAGAAAACACTTACTTTAGTACCTATTTATCGACTTTGTCGATTTATCTTTCTGTCTGCTGTAGTTTATAGTTGATACGAGAACAGAATGTAGCTGTAATGAAATTTTCCCGTCTGCACCAAGTTGCGGATAATTTAAACTTGAGTGGGAGTCGTCGCTCTCGCTGGGGCTACGATCTTCTGCAGCTGCAGGGTGGTTAAACTACATCTTCACCATACATTACCTCTCCACTTAGAAAATGAATTTTATATTCCGAAGCAACTTCGTAATGTAGTTAACGTTTCTGCAGTTGGAAATTGGTTCTCCCCGTGTTGTGTGCTCCCGATCTAGCTCATTCTCGGTAAGGTAGCTACGTATTAAATATTAAAACTGTTTTATCTGCAACTGCACTGTACAGTTCTTTGAACCGAAGTAGACAAACAAATAACGTGGCTGTTTATTGTTATTCGGTACGCTGGCAGACGTTATACCTGTGTTCAATTATTTGTTCTCGTGTTTGCTTTTATTTTCATTCTCGTGTTTGAATGCTACGCTATTTTTCTTGTCATCATCATTAGTGCCGGCACTATTCTCAAATTACGAATAAGTATCATTACTATTGTTCCAGAAGAGATTGAATCATAAGTTTTTTTTGTAAAATATATGGTGATCATCGCATTTAATTACGTAACCAATATATATATATTCTTTAAATGTCCTCGTGAAACTTTTCTTATTCCATTCATAACAAATCAGTATAATCCTAAAAACGGAATCAAGATAAGTTGCCTCGCTTAGTTACACAATGGACAGCAAAAATACATCCGCAATGATTGACACTAACATTCTTACCATCCATTATTCAATGCACATTTAGGTAGGAGTGGCGCACATTTGCGTTATACACAAACGTATTGGCGCATAAGAACCACCCAGAGACGCAATTAGATATTATTAAAACCAAAAACACCGTAACGGTTAGCCACGTTTCAGTATAATAATACATATGTTTCAGTTTATTATAAGAAAATCGTGGTATGCTAGCACAAGTTACCCAATTTTTGTTTTTCCAACCCAGCCAGTATTCTCCGTACCCGTCGATCAGGTTGATCAAAGTGACATTTGTTACGTTTTTCCGGAGGCATATATGGTTCTTATTTTTCCAAGCTGTTTGTCAAATTGCGGTCTTTCAAATAGTTTAAATTCAATAAGCTACTCAAGCTATATAATCGCCAATGAAAAGAAGACGCAGTGAGAATTTTAAATAAAATATTGTGAAGCACAATACAAAGTAAACGTAAAAGCCTCGTTTCGGAATTAATTTAAAAGCCTTTCATTCAATTTAATTTTTATAGAGAGTATTAAAAGCGTTATTTTCTCGACGTGTGCATTCGTTTGAAATTCCTTCACTTTCTTATACGTGAAAATTCCTTTAAGATGATTCCATAAATAAATGGTGTTGTTATCTGCTCTGTAATGAGGGTCCTTAACTATTTAATAGGGCCTCAACAGTAGCTCCGACTCTGCCGCAAAGACGAGACGGATGGCACGTCTAGACGTGCCATTCATACACGTCTATCTCCAGACAATCTAGCTCACAAAAAACGTAGGTAATAGTTCGAAAGACTCGCAGAAAAACTTGGTCGCCAATTAAGAACCGCGAATTGGATGCTATAGCGACATATTTAACACACAGAGTCGTTGACTGCAGTCGCACTTGACGACAAACTTGTGTCAAGATAAGCAACATTTCCTTTGATAGATAGGAGCAACATACAACATTCATTAATTTTATGATTGTGTGAAATATGCAAATTAAATTATCGATAAAGCTATGACATTTAAATATGCTGATACTCGTATTACAATTTATTCAGTGACATTATATTAATTTTAAACTGATATTATGTATTGAAATATGTAAGTCCGTTGGAGCTAATTTTCAAACATCACGTGAATAAGTGACAACGATGTCTGGACATAAATGTTAGTCTAAAATGTAACATAAAAACTTCATATGATTCTTATTACGTGTAGTTATTATAACAAGTATGCAATTAACAACTAGCAGTCACCGCTGTTTTCGCCACACCCATAAAATGTAGTTTTTACAGCCTGTTTCACTACATAAGGAACAAAGAGCTCGTCGTTTTCCTGTTCCTCTTTGAAAGTCAATGTAGCTTGCCTGGGCTCGGACCAGCTTCATATGTTATACTTGCTTAGTGTCTGGCAGGTGGTAGGTATGTAGGGTTGGTGGCTCGGCCGCTGCACCTTGTGGTGGAACTGGTCGCGAGGGTGGTGGGGGGAGGGACGGCTCATCGACCTCGCGGACGCTTCCACCGGCGCGGCGCTTGCGCAGCTCAAAAAAACACCTAACCCAAATTTCAGTAGCCGTCTGGTCGATCTCTCCCGCCTCGAACCGTGGGCGCAAACGATTCGGCTATATGTAATCAGCACGCGTGTGCGATTCAATGAAGCCAGTTGATTCTCGCTTGTGTCACACTTCGTGCATTGCCTAATTTCACAGTTAGGTCCCTTCACATATATCATCTTAACATGAAAAACATAATAACATACCTTTACAATGCAGTTGCTCGGAAATGGCCCCGTAACATTGCCACGGAGTGTACGTTTACGTACCCCATAAAACACATGTCATGTTATGTAATTTGAAATGAGAAGAAGATTTTGTGAAGAAAAAAAAATATTTGAACTAATGAGCAAATAAACCATTTTTCATATACCAAAATTCAACTTCAGTGGCTATTCTGTGATCCAGTAAAGTTATTTTTTTAATCAAATGATGCATAAAAAGTAAGCAAAAAGTGAATAAAATACTGACAAAAATGTATGAAGCAATAAAGAGTAGCTGATTTGATAATTCAGTGACCCTTTTGACAAGTGAGAGTATTACCTTTTTTATAAAGCTTCCTACTGGCTTTATAGAATAACAGCAAAGAGTTTTTATGCCTGACATAATAATTATTTAAGACAAAAATCTTGATTTTTAGTGTAATAAAATATAAACGTAAATTATTTATTTTACTTTTTCAATAAAACAAATCTGATTTTTAACAAATAATTGAACTATTTAATTATTTCTGTAGGCGCAATTGGCATTTTATTTATCTTAGCCTTTGCCTCATAATTGTGGAAAAATATTTTGCTCGCCATTGTTTTGCCCGCGATTTGAAATTATTTGTTCAACAAAATTATTTTTGTGTTATAAAAATGTTAATTCCTTAATCTTTTGTGTTTAATCGTAAAATATTAGTGCACAATGTTCAATTGTAACAAGTTTTCAGTGAATGTTTATTGGAAATACTATATTTTAAGAACTTTGGATATACCTATACGATGTAAGTTTTTGACAATATTTTTTTTTAGTTTCTTTTCCTCGGCTACTGCATTGTAAAACGTTGAACAATATACGTGCCTTAGGTAATGTGTAACTGGAGCCCTATAAAACACTCGCTTCGCTCGTGTTTCAAATGGGCTCACGTTACACATTACCTACGACACTAGTATCGTTAATAACTATTGGCTTCGTCCTTTTTATTTGTTTGGAAAACACGCCCAACTACACTGACCAACTACTCTAGGAAATAAATATTAACAAGTTGGTAATAATGTTGAGAGTTAAGTTTAACTTTAAACTTAACTCTCCAATAATCTAGGAAGCTATTTTAAAAATGAAGCGTGCGTTTTGAATTCCACCATAATCGATTAGGTGTCTGGATTAAATTCTCGACACTTTATAGGATGTAATTAATTTGCGTCTGGAAATTAGTCGGAGTTTTGTGGAGAATTATTTTTGGCGGCCGGTTTGGTCGAGTGGTAGTGACGCTGCCTCTTGATCGGCGGGTCCTGGGTTCGATCCCCGGTCGAGGCAAACATTTGTGCAAAAATAAGATGTTTGTTCTCGGGTCATGGGTGTTTGTGTTTGTCTTTATGTGTGTTCCAAGGGACCCACGACACAAGGGAAAACCTTAGTGTGGGCCTTTGAGTGTGTAGCGTTTTTTTTTTTTTTTTTTTGTTTTTTTTTTGATAGCGGTTGCATGAATTCACGTGCGAAAAGTTTGAAAGTACTTGCAAGATAGGTTTATCTACATAAAAAAAAATCTATACTGAAATCCTCAAAACTCTTAGATTTATTTATGATAATGATTTTTACATCCTAAATACGAAAAATTCAATACTATTTACAAAACTAAAATTGAGATTCATACTGCACGATTCAAATATGGACGAAGATGACATGGGCTAATGACTAGTTAGTACTTAAGACTCAAAAAATTGTAGAATAAAATGATGTGACTTTTTTCCATTTAAAGGGAATCTTGAATGCAAGTTATGATCACTGACATGACAGCCAGCGTAGAGAGGGTTTTATTGTTAGCATGTGTTGCATGTGAGAACATGCGGCCGCCGCTGAAGGCGTCATCGCAAAGCCTTGAACCCATAATGAACCGGCGCGCCGCCCGCTGTTGAAACTCCGATACAATGTTGGCTATAATTTGCTAGTTGATTGTCCATTGTGTCGAGTGCATGGTCCGCTAGACACTAGACAACCAGCCTAGACACTCAAATGCCTCCGCCGGCCTTCACCAGTCTGTGTTTAATCAGGTGACATCCGCACTATTAAGATAATAAGTTGATTATATTATCTAAGTTACGAAGCGGCGTGGACTATTTTCAGGAGAGTGATTCATAAAAATAAAAGTCGATGCGTTCCACAAACGCGTGAAGCGGTAGCTCCATTTAATTATAAAAAAAAACTTGCTGTGGCTTTCGGGTGAAATCATTCACAGCATTGTTGTCTTTAGGTTGCAGTTTGTTGAAATATCTGCGGTTTTTTGTTCCGGTAAATATGCATAAGTAGGTATTTAATTTCTTATATCTTTTCATAAAAGATGCAATACATACTTTAGGCAAATGCAACCCCCGTAACTAATGGTAGATGATTGCAGTCCTCAGAAATAACTCGTTAAAATTGTACTTGCGTAGACGATAATTTAATTTATTTATTAGGACGTTCACAACAGCTAACAATCAAATCTTAGGTATGAGGTAAAAACTAGACTCACAGTTTAATTCCAGATTGCCAGCCAAAAGCAAAACTTTAAGATCGAAAAACAAAATTTTAAAAATCATTTACCTTGTGAAGCACACTGATTTCTTAAGATGAAGTCGTTGACCTTAATGATCTTAGTATTGTAGTCTAGAGTCTAGACGCACAACAAACCTAATAATTTAACCCAGAACGTCTCACGTTGTCAAAAGAAGTGGGCAATTCGATTCCACACGATAAGGTAGCGTAAATACTTGGAAAACGCCGATAAGATTAATCCAGACTCTGTAGCTATGTTCCGTAGAATATTAATCACCTTAGCGGCATGTGAGCGAATTTTGGCGGCAGACATCGTCTGTGTGATACGTGACATCATGCCAACGTTTAGACACACTATCAATATCTACTACGTCTAGTTTTCTCAATATAATTCATAGAATACAATACAAAATCTTTAAAGTTCGAGTGAATAGGTTTCTAGACGAACTTTTTACATCCACGACCGCAAATTTTCACTAAGCTAGTTTATGGTCAAGAATAAATCCATTCTTAATATAAAAAAATGGCCAAGTGCGAGTCGGACTCGCGCACGCAGGGATCCTTCCGTACCATTATCTATGGAAACGAAGAAAAAAATCACGTCTGTTGTATGGAAGCCCCCTTAAATATTTGTTATATACTATTTTCTGTATATTTGTTGTTACAGCAGCAACAGAAATACATCATCTGTGAAAATTTCAATTGTCTCACTATCACGGTTCATGAGATACAGCCTGATGACAGACGGACAGACAGACATACAGAGGACGGACAGCGGAGTCTTAGTAATAGGGTCCCGTTTTTTACCCTTTGGGTACGGAACCCTAATTAAATTGTACTTTTTTTGCACACAAGGATATAATTAATATTATTTGGCTACAGACGATTGGGATCCTATTTGGTTCCATGTCATTGCGACCTGCAGAAACCTATCCTTTACTATTTATAAATGTCGGGTAACTTTTAAATAGCTAGCGAAACTTTAGGGAATGATTCTGCCCATGAAACTGAACATTTTTCATCATGTTCGATCAGCAATTCAGCTGATCGCATAAGTTGTGTAGAGAGGCAACAATTTATTTTAAAATGTAACCTAATTTGTTCCACGGGGAAAGTTGTTCAGTTTTGTGCACTAGACATCCTATATTTTCGCTAACCAATTTAGCCTTCCAATCTATACAAGTATATAAACTTTTTTTTTAAACCGCCCTAATGATTATGATGAAATTCACAGGTAAAGAGTCTTTGGTTCAAAAAAAGAAAATAAATAGTCCCAACAACGGCAAAAGATAGCACTCAAGAGGCCGAGCCTATTCAGCTCAGATACGAAACTAGGAAATGGGTGTAACTGTAATTTCTGGAAGTCATTTTGACTTATTTACGTCTTGTCGGCGACCGACGATAAGGAAACAATGACAGTTGACACATGATTTTCGACGTGAGGAAAATGTTTGATATTAGACTATTCCACTGTACGAGATTCCGATTGTCATATTTATAGTTAGGTACTTTTGTAGTAAAATGTATTTTTGAAGGTTATCAAAAGAAAAACGAGTATTAGGATAATAGGTTGTCAACTTTTCGTTCAATGCAGCAAAATCCGCGAGTCCCTCATACCTACACTTACGTAGTAACTATTTATTAATCTGTGCCTACACTAAACCACAGATTATTAAAAATTAAATCACGAGTATTTTCTACTAACATATTCGGTAGGTACGTACCAATTCAGACTTTTTCCTTCGTCGTTTCCATTTGTGCTATTTTTTTACACGGATTCAGGATTTAGCAGATATAGTCACCAAAATAAGTAGAGCGTCTGCAATCTGACCTCCATACACCCAGAATGGGACAGTCTCTGCGCTTGTCATCATTAAAAACTTATCTAGTTAATTACTTAAGAATCTTTAGTTAGTGTATTATGTTTTATGTACTGTCATGGAATAATTACACTGAATTGGAGATTGTGCTAGACAAAACATCAAAGTTTATCATCGCAATTACACATAAATGTCATTAAAATAACGAATTGTATACATTTATTAGTAATAAAACAAAGATAAAATCACGCTTCATGTCATCAGCCATTAAATGCAATTATGTAAGAAGTTTGGTTTATTTCCTTCACAAGTGGGAATTGTAATAGTAACAACATTTACTTTGAATAATTGTATGAGAAATGAAAAATAATCCTGATGTTATTGGGATGTTTCTCACCACGAAAGTGTGTTATGCATGAGAGGGTTATGGTAATAAAGTGAACTTTATTTTAACATTAAACAGTCTGTTCTACTTCTGAAAAAGCCATCCATTAAATACGGCTGGTTCCGCAGTCCATCAGTAAATATCGAAGATAGGTATGCCCAAACTAAAAGAAAATTTAAACAATAGAAAATAAAAAAGCTATAAATAGGTTTTAAAAAACCTCTTTTTCATCGTGGTCATCTTTTTAAGTCTCTTAAACTTAAAAAGAACGTCTATATTAAAATTATATTTTTACCATTGCCCCTCGAAAAAGGGTCCGTTATTCTTCAATAACAGTGAATAAAACGCTGTTTATTTCACTGAGTGAATAAAACATTTTGAATTTGGAACATGCGCGAATATACCGATTTTAGTAAGAAAACAAAAGAAAATGTACAAGGAGGTTGCATACTCTCGCTATAGAAACGTACTAAAACTTGGCTGTATGTAATAACTGGCTGTATGGAATATGGCTCGGTTAAAAATTTTAAATTTAGAATAAGGAATTCAGCCAAATTTCTGTGCAATTTTTATGCAATTAAAAGTTTCTGTTGAAAGTTTTTGTCTCAAAATCATAAAATGAGTTCGACATCCAGTGATTTAAGTGAACCTCTCGTTCCAGAGTCATTTCGCGTTAAAGCAGCAGCTATTATTGATAATTTACTATCACAGAGTAATTATTTTCTTTTTCTTGTAGTCAATGGTAAAAAGTAGAGTACCTAACACGTGAAAAAAAAAAATCATCTCGGCTCTTGTATCCCTCGAAAAGAATTCACCTTTTTTTCACTTGTTGGGTAATCTACTATTATCAATACATGAGGTTGACGGTGGAGTTTCATTTAAAAAATCTGGTATGTTCCGAAGACGTAACTTGAGAGTACCAGCTGCTGACTCTCAAGTAGCGTCTTCGGAACATAGCTACAGTAATGCATGGTTGGTTGGTCCCAGTTTCTTTATGTATAAGGATAAAATTACAAGTTATTAAAGAAATAACTAGTAACACGATTTGGTCAAAATTACGTGTTATGGTACCTAAAAATTGTCTCCTGTGGCAATTCAAAGTTCAGACGGTCCTTTCTAGAGCTATTCCATCGCAAAGCGAAACTTTTGGTCGCCCCCGCGTCGCCTTCTTTGATCGAAGACAACTGAGATGGTCATGATCAACTCTTAGGGATCATCCATAAATTACGTCACACGTTAAGGGGAGAGGAGGGGGTCGACAAAGTGTGATATTGTGTGACAAGGGGGTGGAGGGGTCACAAGTTTCGTGACGTCAGTCACATTTCAAAATGTGTTATGAGTATCAAAACGTGTTGTTAAATATTAACGACAAACTTAACCTCCTCAGTTCCAAGCACTCTTTTTACGTTTTTACTTTGGTTGAGTTGAGACAATGAGTTTTGATACCCAAAAAAAAATAACAACTCTATTAAGTACTGCTTTTATTAGAAAATTACAAAAAATGGAAAATATGTAAAATGTGTGACGTCACGCTAGAGAGGGGGGAGTCTTGCAAATGTGACCAGCTGTGACAAGGAGGGGGAGGGGGTCAAAAATCATGAAATTCGT
The DNA here is from genome assembly GCA_949987775.1 of Aproaerema taeniolella. Taxonomy (NCBI): domain Eukaryota; kingdom Metazoa; phylum Arthropoda; class Insecta; order Lepidoptera; family Gelechiidae; genus Aproaerema; species Aproaerema taeniolella. Next base: position 10,775,142 of record OX465258.1, on the reverse strand, counting down.
GTGACGTAATTTATGGATGGCCCCTTAGTAGACAGGTCCCAGCGGTGATCCCATAGTTAGTAGACTTCTTCTAAATATGGATGTACGTAGAAGAAGTCTCCCCGACTTCTTCTACATGTAGAAGGATGAGTTCTCCCGTGGGAAGAGATGAAGTAATTTTACTTATAGCTGGAGGATACCCGGGATAGAGGATAACGAGGATAATTTTGTACAATCCATCCTTATTCATAGTCTAGCAGCGTTAAGGGAAACATACAAAATTTCAATTTTCTAGGTTTAATGATTTGGACTAGGCGTTGATGAATAAGTAAGTCAGAACACTGCATTTTTGAGTTTTGCGCCCGCAACTTCGTTCATGTAGACCAGAAAAAAAAGCAGAAAAATTCAAGCCCCTTGGCCGGAATTCGAACCTGTGTCTATAGTGCATAAATACTTAAATGGTACAATCTCCCTATAACTATGATCGGCTATTAGTAATAATTTTCTTCCGGAAATGCTAAGTTAAAGAAATTTCGTTATTTACCTATTTTGGCGTTACGCAATGTATCGCGAAAGCGCGCCCCGCGCGCGATCCTCCCGTGTCACGCCGCCCGCTCGCTCGCTCGCAGTGGCTCGCACTGCTGTAAGAATTCGATGTATATTGGAGGTTTTCGTGTTTTACGCTGTTACTATTGTTATTTATTGAAAAATTGAGTGTATTCGAATAAATAACTTAATTTTAAAGCATAAAATGTAAAAAAAAAACGTTTAGAACTAGCTTTCCGCCCGAAGCTCCGCCCGAGTGGACTATAGGTTATATCGTGCCCAACTGTGGGATAAAATGTAACCTATGTCCTTTCCCAGGCTCTAATCTATCTCTGTACCAAATTTAATCAAAATCGGTTCAGTAGTTTAGGCATGAAAGAAGGACAGACAGACAGACAGAGTTACTTTCGCATTTATAATATTAGTAAGGATGATGATCTGAATTCAGGGTTTCAGTTTTTGCTTACCGGTTCCTTACACCTTGTATAGGCTATAGCCTGTGTTCTTTTCGTCAGTCGCACGAAATAGATGAACACATTTCTTCTTCGCCGATTTCATCCGTTTCCCGTGGGAGTTTTAGAAAATTAATCCTTATCGGAAATGCCTATGTCATATGTATAAGGAAAACGCCTTCTAATTTTCACGTCTCTATGACCAGCGGTTTAGGCTGTATGTTGATCCATCATTCAGAAAACCTTGTGTTATAATATAGATAGATGGAAGATATTATATAGTAGGTAACCGTCACCGTTATAGTGAAAAGAACATTGGTAGATAGATATATATACTCTTTATTACATACAGTCACAAAAAAAGTTTTACTCATCTTAAGTACAAATGTGCGAGATTGCGCTTAGCGATACAAAAGTTATCACTAAGCGCAATCTCTTCCAGACAACCCTTGTATTAGGGATAATTTTACAAAATCGACAGTAGTGCAGAGTATAGGATACTCATACAAACTAAATAATAGACTGAATATACGTACATATAATAACAATAACATTAGGGGCCGTCCACATATTACGTCACACAAAATTTCGACTTTTTGAACCCCTCCCCCCCTATGTCACGCTTTTGTATCCCTTTAACATGTACTGTCACATTTGGTATGACCCCCCCCCTTCCCCATACGCTGTGATGTAATATATGGATGACCCGTTAAACATAACATTTACGCTGAAAAAATCAGCTGTTTGAATATCTAACTCAATAATCTGCAAGTAGATATACCAACACAAAGTGTGAGCGACGATCGTTATCATAATGTTATCACGAGTAGGGCACCGGGTTTCAGTCTTCATAACAACATACTTTACTCACTGATACGGAAAGAGTTCATAGTCCAATCTTAAACCCAAAGAAAGGTTAGTTATTATTTAATACTAGCTTTCCGCCCGCGGCTCCGCCCGCGTGGACTACAGGTTATATCGTGCCCAACTTTTATTCATTGAAGTGTTAAAATTAAGGCATGATGAAGTTGTGAGAAATCCAGAGTGTATAATAATTTTTGTGGGTAATAATTTGGCACATTCTATATTAATGACATGTCTAGCTGTAATTTTAATAAATATTTGCACACCTAATATAGGTAGAGCATGTTGGAAAATTGTAACAAATATAACTGTATTTTACCATGTTTCCTGCAAATAAATGGATTGAATTAAATTGAATTGAAACTGTGGGATAAAATCTCCTTTCCCAGGCTCTGATCTATCTCTATACCAAATTTGTTTAAACCTCGATTACAAAAATAAAACACAAGTATTGATTGTCTAAAGTAGAATGTAGATCAGTAATGATTTACTTTAAATGCAAGATGGAACATCAGATGACTACTTCCTTGTAGAATAAATAATCGGAAAGTACAAGAATAGTGACATTAGGTTCATGGTCTGTATTTCCGGGCACATCTTTAAAGTTCGAGTGAATAGGCATCTTCTGGGTGAGCTTGCATGTAGCAACGTGTACCCTAAACGCCTCTGGGCTAGATTTTGGTCAAGAGAAAACCCATTATCTATAAAAAAGGTACCAATACGTCAATCTCTGTCATCAGGAGGGCTATTCCACTAAACAATTGCGTCTTAATGTCGGTCGAATGACAATATTTCTATCTGTTAAGGTCATCATTTCTATCTGTTTAAGTGGCGAAATTGAGAACTATCCAAATTTCATTTAAAAAAGTATATTATGTGTTATGATAATTTCTCTGTATGCTGTATAATAATGTTAGTAAATTAGAGTTATGTTTATGTCATATCATATTAAATATGCGAAGGCCGGCCTCGAGGTTCTGACAGAATACCAGCGTCGCAGCTGTGTTACGACATATGCTGATTAGGACTTTTTTGTCAACACAGTACGTTTCAAGTAATAAAGAATTGTGCACTAAGTAAATTACACACATCAGCACGGTCTAGGGATATTGCAAGATTTTTCATACAAAAGAGGTTTGTTTGAGAAGCTATAATAGCATACTCGAGATAGATGGAGGGCTATGATTTTCAGACGAGCAAGTACTAAACCTGAATCTTCAATCCTAGTCAATAAATTTTGTTTTACTTGAAATTTGTGAAAACATGACGAAAATGAAAAAAAAATATTGCGTAAATTCGACCATTTTCATACAAAAAGCAGGCAAAAAGTGCATTTTCGTTTTCGTTTCCGTCACGTTTTCACAATTTTCAAATAACACTAAATTTATTGACTAGAATCGAAAATTAAAGTTTAGCACTTGCTCGTCTGAAAATTATAGCTCTCCATGTATCTCGAGTATGCTTTTATAGCTTCTCAAACAGGACTCTTTTGTATGAAAAATCGTGCAATATCCCTAGACCGTGTTGATGTGTATATGTTACTTGTTAATTTGTTGTGTTCTGAATTGGTAAATAAATGGGATTTCATTTAATATATTTTTATAACGAACTGCTTTGACTGGCGGCCCCTCCACCAACTAAATGTTAAGTTGCTAAGTAATTTGCAACATAGCGTTCGGATGGTGGTGGCGGTACGAGTCGGGGTGGCTGTCATCATATATATGAGGTTTCGAAACATCTAAATTTTACCACATGAACGGGTAAAATTGTCACCATTGCCATTCAACCGCCTTTGAGAAGCCATCGATTAGAGAAGTAGATGCCCTGTATGTATACGCCTGTTCGGTATCGCGAGAAAGGGAGATGTAGCCTTTTCCGATTTGTAATATAAAATTGGAAGCAAATGTCTAAAAAGACAAAAAAAAAAGACAATTTACAATTCTACTAATGAACGCTACACACTCAAAGGCCCACACTGAGGTTTTCCCTTGTGTCGTGGGTCCCTTGGAACACACATAAAGACAAACACAAACACCCATGACCCGAGAACAAACATCTGCTTTTTACACAAATGTTTGCCCCGACTGGGGATCGAACCCAGGACCCGCTGATCAAGAGGCAGCGTCACTACCACTCGACCAAACCGGCCGTCTGAACGCACGGATTAGAACAAGATTTCAAATTTTCAATTTTCGCCGTTTCGAGTTGAAGTTCTGTATTGGAGGTACCTAGTTTACGCAGATCAGGTTTAATTGTGTAGACAATCGCCGACCAGACGGACAGACGTGACTGTCTAGGTCATTTGTTGTGGCTACACCACACAATGAGAATAAAAATATATACGAGACTTACTCAGACTATTGTTTTGACTTTTGCGGTTTTTTTAATGCTTTTATTTATGTTTGCCATAGATAATCTGCGTCTACAAGGTCCCCATGTTTTTAAAAGTTTCATGTTAGTGGATTGGTAGTGAAAATTTTCGATTTTCCGAAAAATCTAAATTCTTTCAAGAAATACTTAAAATTATATTAACATCGTTAGATTAACAGTTATACAGCTAATAATAGAATTAATAATCTCTGCTTAATATTCAATTAGGCATTGACAATTCGTATTGATTTACATTGATAAAAGTTTTATTGAGTAAGTATTAAGTCAGAAGAGATTGTGTTCTAAATATGCCTCTATTATACGTATTTTTTAATTAGTAATACACGTTTTCAGTACGTACAATTAACTAGTCTTAAGATTGTTCTTACGTCAAAATGTTAATGTGTTGAAAACATTCCTCTAATTAGTCTCATCGCGGGGATAGTTCCCTATTTTATCAAATCAAAACAAGAAGTATAAGTAATCATTTACGCAAATTATTCTTAGACGAATGCAACAACACGTATGTTTTCTATTCGCTATTAATAGCACTAGGGATATAAACTAGCAATTAGCGGCTAGACTGTTAATGTTAATTATAATAAAAGGTTAGTCTCTCAGACAGGTTTCTGGCACACGCACAACACCCATTGTAGAAAAATAACCTAATTTTGTATCACCAATACAGGTTGATCCATTTCTATGACTCATCGGACATAAATTTCAACCGATTCATTCATGAAGCTATTAGTACTCGTTGTGATGGCACACCCGTATCATACACAAACAATTCATGGAAATCATGACGTAACTGTCTTTGTACCTTCCTGTACTAGGGTTGACTAGATAAGGTAATGGAATTCTTAGGTTTGCAATAAGCTACGCGTGAAGGATGCATGTGATAGAAAGTGCATGGCGTTATTGGTCTGGCGCATTGGTTGGTAACTAGGGTTGTGGTGGCGGCCGGCGGCGACCGACGGCGCGCTCGGATTATGGTAACCATGATATGATATGTCACCGTGCACCGCTATTGCAGCATTACCGTTTGGAAAGATAACCGGTGATCGAAACAGTGCATGGCCGCGCGGGACGAGGGGCGGGCGGGCGAGTGCGCGGGGAGGGCGCCGTCTAGACGCTACGTCACGCGGCCTCGCGATACCGCGTCGGTAAACAACAATGTGCACTGACCGAATATGGCACCGCTACGCCGCGGTCACCCTGCCGGCCTTTTGACTGCAGCAGGCCCATCGTCACCATCAGCACCCAATTAATAGACTTTTTGTATCGCTCCACCAATTAATGTAAGATTCTTTGAGTTGCGACTGTCCATAATAACAGTGTATGCGCCAAGTAGAAATCTTTTTATGATTCCAATCCTACCTATTAGAAAAATAAAACAGCGATGTTGTGTTGTTGTTAACACTCATTTTCAAATCGTCGCTAGCACAAGCAACAAAGACGTTGCTTTCAACTTGCTACAAATAGAAGTGTTGATTGATAGAAAACATTGACTCGTTAGTCGTTTTATTTGAAAATTTTCCAAATATCTGTTTGGGCTTAGACACGCTCGTCGAGCCCTTGAAACCCTTTTATTTCGTCGTTGGTAGAGTAGAGTTGAATGTAAAGTGCCAAAGTCTCCTGGCAATAACTAGCCAGACGTACGGCACGTCTGGCGAGCCAGCCAACTCCCTCGAGCTAGCTTGTGTTTGCCGTCAAATAATTAAAGGGAAAGAACTCTGCTCCGAGGTGTAATTTTATACACTCTCAAAGACATGAAGAACATATTTTGTATTAAATACTTATCCATCATTTTGAACCTTTGCAGACTCGTTTTACAAAGGAGATTGTTAAAGATTTCTTTTATAAATTACAGCAGTGTATCATTTATCAAGTTCTGAGAATTCCCGTGTCTGACACGGCTACGTTTATCAATATTGCCGTCTATAGCAGCGAATGAATAACGTCTGTTAAATGATGATGAAACGGCCCACGATGAATCATTTTATGACAAAACTGAGAAGCGCTGTGAGCCACTTGGTTTACTTATTCAAAAAATATGGTTAATCAATTACTTTTATAAAAACTGTTTTATGTGTAAGTAATGGGAGTGCTGGTAGAGCCTATTTATTCTGGCAAAATTTTGAAAAAGCGAACTCTACTCTAACAAATTTAAGGATTCGATTTCAGACACTTAAATACGTTTTAATTATTATTTTAATACTTATGTACAGAGCCAAAGGTTAAGACGCCAGACAGGACTGTGTGAAATAAGAATTGAGTAACCGAATAGGTATTCATTGCCCTTACTCAGTGGTTTTAAGATTATTTAAATATAAAAACTGTTAATGTAACATTAATCCATCATTAGGGTTTGTTAAGTTTCTTAATACACAAACGTGTACCCTAAACGTTTGTCCAAGCACTAAAGGCTAGTTCACATTAGTTTTCACTTGTAAGTCGATAACATCAAAGCAAGAGGGTTGTTTAGCGTATTTCTGAGTGAGTGGATTCCCCAGTTCGATGGGCTCGCGTTTGGAAATCACAAGCCGCCTCGCCGCCCCGCCTGCACTATACGGGTGACGTCACATCCATTGAGCATTGAGCTCGAATCGGTGAGCTGGACTTGGATGCCGTCTTTGATGTATGTTATTAAATGCACGTTCAAAACGTCCACCAAGCTGAACATTTCAACACATGTTGTAAGTGCATCGTACTGGGTTGAGCTGTACGAGTAAGTAAGTAAATTTTGTACAAAAACGAGATTTACAGCTGGCTTATAAAATGCTAATGATACCATGGTGTTGTTCGCTGAAAGACAATAAATGCACGGTGCATGCATGGTGTTTTCTGATTAGTTACAATAAATGTTAATTGCCTGTAGAAAAATAGCATTTTTTAGTCATTAAGTTATGATACCTATCTAAATATGGTGGAGTTTAGAGATGAATATACCCAGCTTTAGTACCTTACAATAATTATTTTAAAAATGCATAATATCACTAAGTTGTACGCACTAATCCGTACCTATCTCGTAAAAAGAAAACCTACAGAAATATTCCACTATTAGGTAGATAATTATGCGTTGTCATTCAGTTTATTATGTGCTTATGTTTGTGTGAATTTCGGAAAAGGCGGAACAAATTGTTACTTAAAGTCTTTAAATTGAAATGAACGAGTGACGCCTAATGTGTCGCGGGCAATTTCACATCATTCATCATCCTGTATATTTACTTTGGGTTCGCCGACATTATATCCTAAGTACGGAGGGCCGCACATTAGGTTACCACACGCGTGCACTCTGTGCTGTTGCGGTAAGAGCGTTTTTGCAACGAAAATTGAGTAACTTGATGCTCTGGCTATTATTTATTCTGTGGCTCTGGCCTCTGTACCTTCGTCGTAGTTATAATGATTTAGGCAACAACTCGTCACAATGAAGAAGTTTTGGTCATACCACAAAAAGTCTTAGAATTTGTTTGAATTGGTCATATTGTTACGTGTTTTTTCATAGTTACTTCGTACCTAGTTACTGATGGTAATGTATTACGCATCTCTGTGCATTTCATCGAACATTTTCCTATTAACAATATTTCAACAAAGCTTTCAGGGCAGCGATTCTGCTATTAAATGGCGTCTCAACGACAGTGGAATGACAATGATCACAGAATGGTCTTGATCCAACATAGAGTCACACACCAAAATAGTTGCTATACTTACAATATTTCCAATCGCCGGTTGCCCTTATATTGGAAAGCCTGGGCAGCTATTCTGCAGCGGTCATCTAACTATGTATGAAATTTCGATGACTCTCAACTTTGCTACATGTACGGATAAAACATGGATCAAGACCGTTACTGTGACGTAAATTAAAACTTACCTTCGCTATATTTTCTTCTTATATATAAAATTGGAGGTCCTGATTCACTGACTCATCAATGCCCAGCCCAAACCCTTAGACCTAGAAAGCTGAATTTTGGCAAAAAGGCGTCTTTTATGACGTAGGCAAGTACTAAGAAAGGATTTTTCGAAATGCAACCCCTAAGGCGATAAAATGGGGGTTCAAAGTTTGTATGGAGAAATATTTTTTTTGGATATTTTGACTCGAAACTTCGTCAAGATATACCTTGAAGCAAGTAAATGGACACGTGTTTCACGATTTTTCGAAAATCATCCCCTAAGGGGTCTTTGTTCTTCGCTCGCGCAAAGAGTTCTTTGCGCGAGCGAAGTTGCGGGAAAAAGCTAGTTGATTAATAAGATTAAGACCGAATGAAATTTGTAGAAACATTGGAAGACAAAAGTTACTCAGAACAGAAAGCTTGATTTACTTTAACCTTTTAGAAATCGTCGGTAAACAATGTTTTAGTTAAAGCGTTTGAATTTCCATTTGGGTCTCACTTCCGTTTCCCTCTCACGGCTAGTCTAGACGACACGCCTGACTGCCTGAGAAAAATGTGCGTAACGGTGCAAATTCCACTAATACTTATGTCTATGCAATGATATACGCTTCCGTGAAACACGATATCGATATCTGCTTAGCTACTTGGAATCCTCTGAAACGTGTCGATCGTAAGTGTCCAAAATGTCGAAATAATCTAAAGATAATGTGTATCATGCATGTGCCAAATGGGCTGTATAGATAAAAGTAAACATATGTTATGTATACAATTTGCTTAGGCACATAAAGTAGTAACGTTACAACCGCGACTTTTTTGTTTAAAAAATCTGGTCGACCCATGCGATTTCCCATGCTACAAGTTATTTAAAGTCAGTCAAGTACCCCATGTGATTTAATAAAAATATGAAAAAAGTATTTACAGTTAGTCAAATGAAACTAACTAGTTTTAGAATGCTCCATCTTTTGAAATATTTTGTCTGAAAAATTTAAAATGCTCTACTAAGAGTTACAAGGGCATCGCGGCTTTTCCCTAATTATGTACAGAGGCTAGCGCATCAGGTTACTTTATTTTCATTACAAAACCGCTCTTATCACAACAGTACAGAGTGCACGCATGTGGTAACCTGAGTTGCGGCCGTCCGTACTACAAAATATAACTTCCTGTGTCAATTCAGACTCATTAGAACGTCCATTTCATAATCTTTTTCAAGTCAAAACCTCAAATCATAAAGTATCATGTTAAGAGCAAACCGAGAGGAAACAATTTCGGGTGTAGGAGGTCGTTCACAGTCATTATCGCCGGCCGAGAGGCAAGGTCGCGCTCCCGTTTACACAATATATCCATTTTTGCCATTATGAAAATCGCCTAGCTAGTCTTTGAGTATGTCTGCCTAAAACATTGTGCATTGGGCATATAATACATTGCAATAGTGCACATATTTTAAACCAGTTTTCCACCTCCTTTGTCTATTCAAAGCCTTTGATTTAAAGAAGGATTAAAAGAAGGTGTGTTGACACACCTTTGATGAAATGTGTAAATTCTGACGTATTCTTCTGAATAAAATCAAGTAACAATAAAAATCAATGGTGAAGACAATACTGTCTGGGTTAGTCACCTGTCTGTGTTCATTCTTAAGGCGACTACAGCACCCGATAAAGGCAGCACACATAGGAATAGCGCCATCTCCGTCTCTCAACAGGCCTGGGCCGGCAGTGCGAACAGTGTCGATATACGAAGTTTACGGACTATGAAAGCGTGCGTGCGTAAAAATATGTTCGAAAGTTAGAAAAATTAGATTTATGGAAAGGTGACAGCTTAAATCGAAAAATGCGTTAACTACTTATCGAGAGTGTTCAATCACGAACATTTTGATAGCAAATTCAAGTTCCTGTATGCATTTTACTATGGTTTTTACAGCTTAAAAGATACAAATATTGGGTGTTTAGAGATGAATTTGTGAGCTTTTTCTATCGAACCAAAAGTGCTGAATCATGTTTTGAGCAAACTACTTATCTAGTTTATGTCCTAAATATTACCGTAGTATTTTTTCTTTGATTCAATGCAGTGCGTCATGCTTATCTACGCATTATAAAATCGTAATTTAGGTGCTGTAGTCGCCTTAAGTCGTAAAACTTGGATTCTGTTACCTACATTCTTTGTCTTGTTCACTTGTCGCACTTTGCAAAATTATTAGATTTAATCGAATTTATAAATATTATTGTCAATATACTATCTTTATTAATTACGCTTGTAAATACCTATACCTCTTTATTTTCCATCGGAAATACAGGTACCTATACTTAAAAGTACATATCGAGGTTGTCCCTATTTTCCGTTATCTACATTCACAAAGTCCTGGGCGTTTATTCCAGTAAACAATGACGTCTTAAGTTGAATGACCATGGTGACCATTTTACCCCTTCAGGTGCTGAAATTGAGAAATATCGATACCTCATACATTTGATGTCAACCACCCCGACCAGCAGCGCCATCGCCAACCGAACGTTACGTTGCAAACTCAAGTTTCTAAGTATCAGATGTATGGAATTTTAATAGTTCTCAATTCCGCCACTTGAACGAATAAAATGGCGAACATTATCATCCCACCGCCATTGAGAAGCCATTGATTAGTGAAATAGCCCTCCAGATGAGAATCAAGTTAGGTTTTTAGGCAATTAAATCCCTATAACAACTCGTAACAATCGCTTTTATATATTCATCATCATCATCATCATCATATCAGTCTATTGCAGTCCACTGCTGAACATAGGCTCCCCCCAATAGTCACTTTGCACGATCCTCCGCTTTTTTCATCCAGCCATTACCCGCTATCTTCTTTAGGTCATCTGACCATCTGGCTGGGGGGCGTCCTACACTACGTTTGCCAAGACGTGGTCTCCATTAGAAAATCTGTCTACTCCAACGCTCGTCGGTTCTGCGACAGACATGGCCAGCCCACTGCCACTTCAGCTTGCTACACGTTTGGATCCATCACTCCATCCATCACTCCGGTTTTCTGTCGGATGACTTCGTTTCGGATTCTATCCCTTAGCGAGATCCCGAGCATGGAGCGTTCCATAGCGACATGCAATCGATGGACCAACCTCACTGTCATATTCCACGTTTCGGCTCCGTAGGTCATGACTGGTAGGACGCATTGATTAAAGACCTTGGTCTTTAGATACTGCGGGAGTGGCGACGAAAAGATATGATATGACGCAGTTTCCCAAATGCCGCCCAGCCAAGCTGCACTCTTCTGGTGATTTCCCGCTCGAAGTTGTCTCTACCTAACTGCAACGCTTGCCCGAGGTATATGTATTCCTGAACAACTTCGAGCGTAACACCGTCAACAGGGATCGGCCTGGGCATGACATGATCATTGAACATTTATATATTGCGTGACACAAATACATGTCATGTCTGTTTCGTCTGATACCTCTCACCATAAGACTTCTTTTCACATTTTACGACTGTATGGACAAGACACAAAGTTATGAAGACAATTTGCATTTCGCCACATGGTAGGCGCGCCGCCGCCGCTGTCACTGTCTAGACCGGCGGCGGCGGCGCAGGCGACACCGCCACCTGAAGGATTTCAATCGAGCGAGAGGTACAATAACTTGTAGCAAAGAAACCTGGCTTAATCTTTCGTCGCATTAACCATTATAGGACACTATTTTGTAAAGCTACAAGTTACAGAAGGAATAACTGGCAACACCGAAGGTTTCAAGACTGGTAAGCGGTAGAGAACGAAATTAACAAAGGAAATTGAAACATAACATAAAACCAAGGATAGAAAAATTTTGATTGTGAAAACTAAAAGACGATAATGGTACTTGACCATGACCATTGTAGTCTGCCAATAGTGGTGTGGTGCATCTAGCGAGGCCATCGAGGTGGCCTATACCTTTGTAATTTTAATCTGTGAGCTATTAAGCATATTTTTTACCATTGACACTCGAAAAACGTCCCGTGATTCTTCAAAAACAGTGAATAAAACGCTGTTTGTTTGTTTCACTGAGTGAATAAAAAATTTGAATTTGGAACATGCGCGAATATATGGATTTTAGTAAGAAAAAAAAGAATATGTGCAAAGAGGTTGCATACTCTCGCTATAAAATAAAATTTGATTTATAATCAGTCACAGAGTAATTATTTTCTCGTAGTCAATGATAAACAGCAGAGTACCTAACACGTGAAAAAAAATTCATCTCGGCTCTTGTATCCCTCGATCCGGTCAGGTTAGTTCCTTCGCTCCTCTCGGAATACAACTCAGTGCCTCGAAAAGAATTCACCTTTTTTCACTTGTCGGTTACCTATTGTAGAAGTTAGGCATAGAAAGAGCATAGGTTCCAACTATGATTTTGACCGTGCGTACTCATAGTTTTTTTTTCTTTCTTTCGCTAGCAAAAAGAGTCGAACTAAGTTTATTATAACTAGCTTTCCGCCCGCAGCTCCGCCTGCGTGGACTACAGGTTTTATCGTGCGCAACTGTGGGATAAAATGTAGCCTATGTCCTTTCCCAGGCTCTAATCTATCTCTGTACCAAATTTCATCAAAATCGGTTCAGTAGTTTAGGCGTAAAAGACGGACCTAAGACAGACAGACTAACAGACAGACGTAGTTACTTTCGCATTTATAATATTATATAGTAAGGCTACAGCCTATATTACTTCCGACTCTCCAAGTTACACACGTGTGTGCAGTGAATATTGAGTTAATATTTCCATAATATGTAGAACCCTAACTTATTCAGATTCTGTATAGTAATAACATTTATTAGTTAGTAATACGATGGTACCTACGCATGTAAAATAAAATAAACGTAAACTTGTCTTCCTCGATTTCAAAAACCCCTTTACAGAAAGTTGTTTCTGCGACTCGTATTGAGGTTTTGTACTTTTTTGGCGAGTGCTTCAACGTGTTTACTGTTACGGGGCGATTAAAAAACACTTTTGCACGCCTACCTTATTTATTATACAGAATGCTCATTAATTGATGGTATAGTGGTTCTATGCTAGAATAAGATAACGAATAAAGGAACATAGGTAGGTAAATAAGTAATATTCATTTATAAAAACATTTGTAGTTCAGTTTCATACCGACACAAAGTTTAGAACATGTCTTGGAGAAATAAACTCTATTTTCATCCCCCCATCTCGAAAAGAGTCTCTTCGATATCTGAGTGCAAAAGCCGTTTTTATCCGCTAGAGGATTGAATTTAGAATATCGTGTGCAGTAAGTTTGTGAATTCAAAATATCATTAAACCTATTTACTTCTACCTCTATTGTGCCGAATTTATCATACAACTTTTTTAATTTGTTAAAAACTCAGACTCGAAACCTTCTTCGTGTACTTTTTTAAATTTGCTTTGCGCGCGCCATTTTATTTTCTCGTCATATTTAGTAATTTCCTCGCTGAGGTGGGATGAAAAGTTACGTGTTGCACTCGAATGCAAAGTTTTTTCACCTCGTGCTCTTTTGATTCCCCCGCTAACGCTCAGGATTCTTAATTTTGCTGAATTTTACTGCGCTCGTGATTCAATTTTAGAATCCTTCGCCTGCTCGGTCATCAAAATTGAGCACGCGGTTAAAAAGCAACTTTGCACTCTTGTATAACAAATAACTATTACTATTGATATTTAAAACTTATTCTTGGATCGTGTTGTGTCACCAGTCTTTTGACATGGATATAGCAAAAACAACCTAGAGGGTACCTCAGAATATTTTCCGTGGTACAAATATTTACCTCAGTCTCTTCTGTCCCGGTCCTTTAGGAGAGTTAATACAACAATCTATCCATTAAACTTCTCCGCTCCTACTTTTTTGTTGAGGCTTTTACCACGGTAATGTTATACCGTGCTTTTACGGAACACTCCGTATTAAGAACTTGATCCGATGTAAGTATAAGTATAAGCAAATACGAAAGCTAATAATGTTCACATGTTTACAATTCTCTCGGAAACTGTTTCCTCCTACACCGTCTATTATTCCACAAGAATAGCTCGTGTTATTGTTAGTGTGGAAGTTAGGTACGAATATGTTACGTAAGTTATGTGGTGGTCCTTTATGAATGAACGAGCCGCGCAAACGCTCGAACCCGACCGAGGTCGATGCTGTCTATTGACAATGTTTTTAGCGTTTACTTGACATTAAACTCAAGGTTTGACATCTGCGTCATCTTGAATCAGCATTCAGCTGAGCCATGGCTGAGCCCCATTCCTTTTTTTAACCTCTGTAATAAGTTTGATGAGTTTGATATGAATATCTGTGGTCTGTGGGTCTGTTTACGACGTCGTGGGTCCTAAATGGATGGACCGATTTTGCGTTATTTTGTTTGTTAGAAAGCTGACATAATCAAGATAGTTCTTAGCTATTTCATTAAAATTGGTTCAGCCGTTTAAAATTTGTAAAAATGCGGGGTGATGATGATACATTTTGACATTGGAAATGTCTATTGGGAGGTCGGTATAGGGGCCTCATTTCACGGAAAAGTTTGATCTGCGTATAGCTCCGTTGATAATATAGCTAAGATAGTGTAAGAGAACTTAAAAGATGCGTATTGGCAAGGGCTACATTATGCAAAAAAGAATTTTTTAAAATGTCAAAAATCGAAAAAGTTATGACGAAAAATAGGTATTTTTTTTGTCTTTTTTTTCCTTTCGATTCCAATATCTCGCAAACTAAAAGAGATATCGCAATTTCTAAAAAATATTCCCTGGGGACATAAATTGCAAATATTTTCAGCCCAGAAAAAATAAAAATCGGACGACTATGTCTATGACTATGTCTATGTCTATGTCTATGACTAGTTTTTCGAAAAAAAGGCGGTCGAGTTTGCGTGAATTCTTAGTTCGCGCGGGGCTGAATTGTAAAAATGAGTTTCGTTTTATTTAAAATATGAAATTCATTTCCAATGTACTCTAAAATCATGTATTCAAAAAAAATATATTTTTTTTTGTCAACTATGGATGTTAGCAGGTTACACTGAAAGATTAAAGACCATAAAGTCCAAGGGTTCCTACTTATAGCGTTGCTTTTTTAACCTGATTACGCTCCCATAATAGAAGTGTCAGCGTATTCTGGCGACATCGACAGCGGTAAAGAGTGATGTTGTTTGAATCGGTGAATGTCTTTTTTTAACATAGAGTAATAATAACAAATATTCGGTTAGTGATACTAAAAGTCATAGCAGTCTGCGACCTATAAATACTAAGGCCATATTTCCGTCTAGACTGATTAAGAGAAGCCGACCAAACTTTGACCTTTAGACTAGACCGTTTTTACAGATGTAGTAAAACAAATTTAGCAGCAGTAATGACAGCAAAACATAACACCATACTTACTGAGCCCGATTTCATTTGCATGGAAAAGCACATTTTTGAGAAACATTAATTCTTCAAAATTGGGCTTTAAATCTTCGTTGAATTGAAATCCTCAACTACATGTTCGCCCCAACGTAGATTGTATCAAGAGCGAGCCCGTTTTTGATAAAAAATATTGTCGCCCGCCACTGAAGCGCACAAATAAAAATATTTGTATGAATTTGAAAATAACATTTCTTAACAGCAAAAACAACAGGAAACACTGTGCAAATATAATAAAAAAACGTAAGTTATAGGGTATATCCCGTTTCAATGTTTTGTGTAATTAATGATAGTATTATAGCAAGGGTTCCCGTTTTCTCTTTAATCATCTACCTGTGTTATCGTTATAATTTATCAAGTTATCGCTCAATTAGAAAATGGTTGAAGTGTCAGTAGACTAGAAGACATGGCAGGTGTGTCTGATAGAGCCGTTGACAAACCACCAGTAAACATTTACCCAGACAGCGTATCAAGTGGAATGTACCCTGATAACGACTGATAAGTGTTATCAGTGTAAGATAGAGCCATATCAACTGCGGCGCAACTGATTGCATAATCAGTTTCAATGGTAATTTGATATTTTAAAGAAAATGCGTATATGCTAGCTTATAATCGTAAACTAGCTTACTATTCGTATAAAAGTTACACACATGTCTATATACAATCCCTTCAAGGTAGGCGGAAAATTCACGTTGTTTTAAAACCACTTCACGTCACGTTTGACATTCATGTGCCGTCAAAAAAAAGTAAAAGAAATAAAAATAGTACATTATTTCCACTGAACTCTTTTCAAGAGTTTTAAAAACAAATTCTATGAAAGTTTGCAGACAGTTCAAGATCTTTTTTAGTTAACTAGATGGTTTGTAGAATCAGCACAGGCTCACTTAAAAAGAGAAAGTCCGTCTTAATAAATCCTTCGAGTGTACAAAGAAGGGGCGCCGAGGTGCCTATTGTGGAAAGCGGTCGTCTCTTCACCTCTCTCAGCCTTGTCACTCGCAGATTTATAGTCGTCCATCTGGGCGTCTATTCCACTAATCAATGACTTTTCAATGACGGTTGGATGACAATGGTGACCATTTTACCCACTCAGGTGATGAAATTGAGAACTATGGAACCCTCATACATTTGATGACAACCACCCCACTAGCAGCGCCACCGCTAACCGAACGTTATGTTGCAAACTCTTACCAACTTAACATTTAGTAGGCGGTGGCGCCATCAGTCAAAATAGCCGTCATCAAATGCATTAAATTTAGATAGTTCTCAATTTCGCCACCTGAATGAATAAAATGGCGACCATTGTTATTCCATCGCCACTGAGACGCCATTGATTAGTGGAATAGCTCTCTTGAAGAAAGTACTTACCTACCTAACTGGGGTATTTATGTCTCTGATAAAGAACGGTAATGGAAATTTTCTTTTAATAAATGGAACTGGAATACTATCTTAATTATTTTTGCATGTTCACTTGTCACATTTATTCGGAGTTTCTTTAAAAATATATATGTATTGTCTCTCTTAGATTAATTTCTGCATTTCATGAGTGAATTTGTACTTTTGTCATGCATGTCTTTTCTCCGCTTCGTGTCGTGATTCGTAATTTGCAAGACGTTTCTTTGATATATTTTTGTGAATTTGGCGGGAGAAACTCGAACAGTCACGTTGAGGTGCATCATTTTGAAGTAGGGATAAATAAAGGGAGTGGGAGACATGGCCGCCGTCCGGAACCGAACGGCAGTTAGTCGCGAGTCGTCGGGTTGAACAGTTGTTTTTAGTAAGATTATACTATAATGTTAAAGTAAAACTGTGCTATAACTAGTGGACTGATTGAAGAAATAAACCAAGTTTGTACGAGTTATGATGGGTTTTACTCACTTCGTCACATTCCTGTTATCACTTGGGGTCGCCTCTTTGAAATTATTTTCGCCACTAAGCTCTGGTATCGCAACATGCTAGTATGCTAGTATGTTATTAGTTTCTCCACCAAGTGGTGGAGAAACTAAAAAGCTAGCTACAGTTAGGCTTTGCGAAGCTTTAGTTAGGCTTTGCGAAGTTTATTATGGATAGACGCTACCTTAAAACTGCCTCTAACGTACTTGTTTCTATTTTTACCCAATCTGGTCTAACCCCCGCCTATCTGAGCATCTTCATCTATGCGACGTGTAGTTTGGCATCATGTTATTGTGTAGATATTCTCACTCTGCCCAATAGACTTTGGTCATGCGTATGAATTTCAATTGTGAATCAACCTGTCCAAAACTGAACAAGTTTCCCATCTCCCTTACTTATTACATAATCAATTGATCTCACTGTACTGTTCATTTACTGAGAAACAATTAAAAAAACTTTTATCTACACTCATTCTTATCGTGTGGGTATAGTCAAGTATGTAGCGAACTTGGCTAACCCGGTGTCAGAGTTTTCAAACCGCACAATGGCCTCTGACTTGGTTTTAACGACTGTAGTCAATCGATAATAGCCGGGACCGACAGCTTAACGTGCCTTCCGAAACACGGAAACGCTCGTGATAAACCAAAACTCATTTCATAATAACCGAATTTCGATACTAAAAACAGTCACAGAAGCATGAAGATCTACAGAAAACCATTTAAAAAAAGGTTTACGAGACCCGCCTCGATTGCTAACGATCATTAATTACGATATCATCGGCTGCGTCCTATATGATAAACTCAAACTCGCATTATAAAATTCATAACAGTGGTATAAACTACTATTAAAACACCGTGGTTTAACAACAAATAAGTTTCTGATCTACAATTCGGCCAATCTCTGAGTCACGAGATTTAAAGAACCGTTTGTTAAGTCCATGTAATTTATACCTATAAAAATAGCGCGTATTTATACGGCTATTAAACTGAATCAACAAATATATTAACAGAGAAACTTAATTAAACGTCTAGACTGCAATACGACACTTCATTGTCACTACGCGGTATATGGAGTCGAATAGAGGTGATGAGTAACTCGAATCACTAACTGCATATATCTATACTATAATATTATCAAGAGGAAAGATTTGATTGTTTGTTTGTTTGCATTGAATAGGCTCCGAAACTACTGGACCGATTTGTAAAATTCTTTCACCATTAGAAAGCTACATTATCTGCGATGGATATAGGCTACATAATTTTCCCGAATTCCTACGGGAACGAAGTCCCGGGCGGAATGCTAGCATAATATAAAGACCTATCCTTTTGAAACGCTGTCGGCAGGTACTTTTTAATCATGGCGTAGCAATTAAATTGGTACTTTTATACAATGATTATGATCATTATACTAATTATGGAGTGTGAATTAAAGAGCTATTTAAATGGAACTAAAATTTCTAAGAAAAAAAACCGCTTACTAGTTTAAAGTTATCCAATACTAGCATTAAGCCCGGGAATTCATTCCCGTGGGAATTTGGGAAAATTATATAGCCTATGTTACTCAGGGATAATGTATTCTAATGGTGAAAGAATTTTTTAAATCGGTCCAGTAGTAGCCGTTTCGGAGCCTATTCAATGCAAAAAACAATCAAATTCTTTCTCTTTATAATATTATTTTATTGTATTACTAGTATTCCACCCGGGACTTCGTTCCCGTGGGAATTCGGGAAAATTATAATGTAGTCTATGTTTATCAGGGATAATGTAGAATTCTAATGGTGAAAGAATTTTTCAAAACGGTCCAGTAGTTTCGGAGCCTATTCACTGCAAACAAACAAACAATCAAATCTTTCCTCTTTATAATATTAGTATAGATAGTTAAAGGTGCTATTGGCCGACAGGTGCAATAAGTCGCAGCGTCATTGTTTGCTACAAGGCGCGCCCCGCGGCCGCGACCGCCCTCAGCCGACCTTGTCGCGGCATTTATTGATGCGTCACCTCTCGAGACACGCTTCACTAAAAATGTCTAGACCTAGTTGGACGAATAGAGAGTGTTGGCAAAGTGACATAACTAATGAAATTTTCTGTGGAGTCATTTACATAAACATTACAGAATTAGGTACGTATCTTTTAATATATAAAACAAAGTCGGGTTTGTTCGAACACTTATAACTCGAGAACGGCTGGACCAATTTTCGTGGTTTTTGATTTGTTGTATTAACTATTAAAAGCATTGGAAAATTAACGAGAAAATTCCCACGGGAACGAAGTCCAGGGCGAAAAGCTAGTTTTTAATGTAAGTATGTAAGTTTTATACCTCTAGTAACATTTCTCTGTTTTGTCAATCGCCCTCAGCTGACCCTATCTCGACGTGGTCATCTCGACGTCATGTAATTATAGAACCACTTGACGCCACATTTGCCATTCATTCTGAGGGTATCAGATGGAAATGAGTATGGTGGTGATGTATTTTTTGATTTATTATTTTCTTTACAACAATTTTCTTGAAAGGCGTTCGTTTTGGGCATAATAATAGCGTTTGTTTCCCGTGGTCCACCTTGTAGTAGGTACATCCAGGTGAACTACGGGAAATATTTTTTACCCGTGGTCCACCTGACACAAACCTCTGTTCACCAGCACACCAATCACCCAATATAACAACACAGAATATAATATTAAAACACATATGTATTATTTAATGATGCGCCACTATCTCCCGATACGCGAATCTAAAATAAGAGTGGTGGATATAGAGAGACTAACCAAGATTTAATCAGCAGACAAATCATCGTAGTTCATGTACTATTTTTTCCATGAAAATGATAAATTTCTAGTGGTGGCAACTAATTAGTTTGTAAATCACCCTAAGACGTCCTTGTCGCGACATGAAATTATTCATGCGGCACCATAAAAAGCATACGATTTTTAGACTTAGTTATAGATAATTAACGCAAGCTCGACCGTCCACTTTATACATACTTTAGAATGACGGAACCCCCGCTTGTCAAGGGACAAGCGGGGGCTTGGCCCGCCACGTAAATAAAAAGAACAACCGTAAGGTAAAATGAATATAATAAAATAAAAATATATTAAGGCGACTACAGCACCTAAATTACGATTTTATGATGCGTAGATAAGCATGACGCACTGCATTAAATCGAAGAAAAAAATACTACGGTAATATTCAGGACATAAACTAGATAAGTAGTTTGCTGAAAACGTGATTCAGCACTTTTGGTTCAATAGAAAAAGCTCACAAAGTCACCTCTAAATACCAATATTGTGTATCTTTTAAGCTGTAAAAACGATAGTAAAATCCACACAGGAACTTGAATTTGCTATGAAAATGTTCGTGATTGAGCGCTCTCGATAAGTAGTTAACACATTTTTTGATTTAAGCTGTCACCTTTCCATAAATCTCATTTTTCTAACTTTCGAACATGTTTTTACGCTCGCACGCTTTCATAGTCCGTAAACTTCGTGTATCGACACTGTTCGCACTGCCGGCCCAGGCCTGTTGAGAGACGGAGATGGCACTATTCCTATGTGATAGGGAGAAATGGGGACAAAGAGAAAATAATTGCAGTCTGAAGCCGAAAAGGTCCTTGGATACGTTAAATTATTTAGGCTGCGCAGCGTAGGCCTAACGGAATCCGCGGTTACAAAATTAAATTAAAATTTTGAGTAAAATTAAAATTGTTATCTGGAAATGAGATCCGGAGCAGCGCGGTGGCAGTTGAAAATGGCCAGCTAGCACCAATGGGCGCTAGCCTCTCGGGTAGTATTGTACTACCCATTGTAGTCACACAGTTTCGATAAAACAGGAAAAATATCGGGGGGAAGGAAAAAACACGTAGACTGAAACAAAATACAAATCTGTTTAATTTGGACAAAAGGGGAATCAAAAGAAATTAGGACGGGAACGAAATATATTCGTACTTACATTTTGTTTGTTTAAACGAGGAAGTCCACTTTTGGGGCTAAAAAAATCAAACGATTAAATTGTTGGTTGTTAGCATAACCGGAACAACTATGTTCGTCAACAATTTAACTTTAAATCGCATTAATTACATCATGCTCAAGAATTTAAACGTAAAATGCAAAAATCAACATTTCTCTTAAATAATTTTTGACGACTGACAAATTTCCATCCGATTTCAAAAAAAACGATTTCAAAATTTGAAAATAAACCAAAAAGTCAATGACAGAGAATTAAAATAGTATGCCAGGAAAAAGTAACCAAAATTAGAAAGGAGAATGTATGCGGGAATACTGCAAACCTACTCAAATGTTGATCAGTATTGTATAATAACATACTAATGTAATATGAGACTCAATAAGGACAAATAAAACAACTTCCACCAGTTTATTTGTAGCAAATATTGTGTATGAACGACGTTGATTTGCGTTTTTTTTTCTATTTTAATATGTTTTTTAATACCATACTGTGATCACGATGATGACGCAGCTACAATTCGATGGATTCTGTCAAATTAGCCTCTTCTATAATTAATAGCCCAGCTGGTTATGAGCCAAACATAACCGGAAGGTTGCGGGTCCAAATTCTGGTGCAGGCCTTTACCACTAAATTCCTTTTTTCGGTTTTAGGTACGGATTTCTAATGACTTATCACTTGCTCAGCGGTGAAGGAAAATATCGTGATGAAACCCGCACGTCTAAGAAAATTCGTTTTCGATAGACGAGTGGTCCACCAACCCGCATCGGGCCAGCGTGGTGGACTATTACCTATATCCCCTTCGTGTTTCGAAATGGAGGCCCGCACTCCTCAGTGGGTTAGGATTAAGAAGCCTCTTCCATCCCTGTTGTTCAAAGGACGTTCTCAACCATCTCGTGTAACCTAAATTGACGAAACTGCAAGATGCTGAGTTTGCACAGTACACACCGACAGCACTCAACGATTTATGTGGAATAGTATTAATAGACGTAAGCAATATAAATAGTAATACTAAATAATTAATAGATTGGCGGCCGGTTTGGTCGAGTGGTAGTGACTCTGCCTCTTGATCGGCGGGTCCAGGGTTCGATTCCCAGTGGGGGCAAATATTTGCGTAAAAGGCAGATGTTTGTTCTCGGGTCATGGGTGTTTGTGTTTGTCTTTATGTGTGTTCCGAGGGACCCACGACACAAAGGAAAACCTGGGCCTTTGAGTGTATAGCATTTTTTAAATATATATTTATCGAAATAAATCAGATCCAACAATACATAAAGAGCGTTTTGGTCTCCTCTCGTCGTCGCCATCAGCGGGAGTAGGTATCGCTGGCAGCCCGCACACCTATGATGCTTAGCCAAATAACACCTTCAGTTGTTTTGCTTCGGAGTTCCTTTTAATATTTTCCAAAATCATTGTTTCAGTGTACTCCACGGGAACCTCCAATTTATGTAATAACTATATTTTTAATATTCAATAACTTTATCTTTGTAATTTATCCCACAATGTTGTAAGAAAATTCTGTAATGTTAATGTACTCCGCTGAAACCTTCAATTGTTTTAGGAATATCTATAATAATTACCTCGACAAAAAACTTTACTTGTTTTAGGTAATCCTTTAATATCTATCATTTATTTCATACACGCCATTAAGTTAAATCAGTAATTGCGTGTACGTGACACACGCATGGCAACACGGTAGCGGCATCATTTTTCCACGCACAACCACTATCTACACCTCACTATAGAATTAGCGATGATAAATAATTAATTAGTCTGTATTCATGACACACACGCCGATGCATTACTAAAACGTTGACCGAGATTTCTACATAGTGTACTTTAGAAGAACGCGTTGATGTCTTTTATTTGAGTGATTTTATTGATGGACAATAACAACTATATCGAGATAGTTTCAAAATATTCATACGTATTCTTAGATTACAGCATACATAGAAAATATAGATACCTAATTGAAACATTATTAACCTTCCATTTGTACTTATCTACTTAATCAGTTCGAAACACCACGACAAGTAGAGACTTACAATTATAATCTTGTCTGAAATGTGGTTGCCGGCTTAGCGTTATCTTATACAATACAGGTGTCTACTTATTTCCACAGACAGGCCGGCCAACTTGTAGTTATTATTGTGGTTTGATTTGGCAACAAAGTACTCGAACCAGTTTGCAGTGTATCGCGGTCGGCGGACGCAGACGTCTAGACGGGCCGTCGCGCCACGTGAAGGTTCTTCAAGAAGGCCGAGAAGCCCCCTCTCCACCCGTACCTCATCCCCGCACACACCTTGCATTCACTGCATATTATTATTTTTTTGGATGCAATTTTATATCATTCGGTTTAAGTTCAGCTTTTTGAAGTTTCATGTAAGTTTTGCCACTTAATGATTGTCTTAAGTGATTTATTACGAAATGAAATAGCTAGGTGCAGAGTTTATGATTATTTAATTCAACCATTTGGTATCCTTCCTTATTGTGTAGGTATATAAACAAGATGTAAATTTGACTGACCCTGAATGTCTCACGTTGTTTATCAGCTTTCCTAATAAACACATCGAAATACGGAAAAAACCGCTCACCTCTCCATGTAACTGGAGCGATCAGCTGATTGCCGAGAACTAATTTTTTGTTGTTGTGCATTTTATAGGTTTCTTAGGGAAAGTTGTTCAGTTTTATGAGGAGAATCACAACCTAAAGCTTGGACAACCAATGTGAAGTCACCCCACATGCTCGAAAGTATAGCACTTGCTCGTACTTACTATAAAATGTTCGTTAGTAAAATCTGCAATATTGCCTAGCTACTTGCAGCTTGATAAACAATGGTTCTTATGATTATTATTTAAAGTTTAAATAAGTATCTATTGTCATTTCTAACGGGTTTCTATTAAAGCTGATGACGTATATTAAAAGTTAAAAGTATAGCTCCAGTCCCAGACACAGACTGCATTTTAAACCACTCAGTTGGTGCACAGTATAGAGGTTACTTCAAGTAGTAGTCACAGATTCGTTATAAAAAAAGATGAAAGTTTGAGTTCTTTTAGCTTTCTCCCTTTAGGTCACGAATCCAAATATAACCCTTAATTCTGAAGAAACGGTAATTTTATTTAAAGAAGATAAAGGTGCTTAAAGATATTTAATTAAAAAGTACTCATGCAGAGTTCTACAAAATAACGACAAGAAAGACATCAATAAAAAAAGTTAATATAAAAAATCCAAAGGGGTTTTCAAAAAAATAATTAGTTATGTAATCATTTATCCCATCAAAAACATAAATGTAAAAATGTAGGCCAAGTTCTTGTACATAAAAAAAGAGTTGAAATCTAAACTACAGCCAAGTTAATAATAATCAGAACCGATATTAATCATTCCAACTTGGCGGGTTTTCATCACACCAATACTTCTGAAAAGAGCAAATCTTGCGGAGGTAAGTTTTAGAGTTGGACTTTTTTCCTTCATTAAAATTTCAAAACCCGCCAAGTTCGAATGGTTAATATCGGTTCTGATTATTATTAACTTGGCTGTAGTTTAGATTTCAACTCTTTTTTTATGTGCAAGAACTTGGCCTACATTTTTACATTTATGTTTTTGGTGGGATTTCATTTATTTTTGCTCAGTTTGCTTTATAGTACCTATCGCAATGTTGTTCATATTATATCATTTTTATACGTAATAATAACTATAACCTGACTCGCACTTGACCAATTTCCAATTTTCAATATAATCTTTACTTTTTTAAATGTTAACGACTATCCCCATTCCAAATTTCAGATTTTTAAGTCTTAGAGAAGTATTACCAACATTCTTATACATAATTTTGACTAAAACCTGACTCGCACTTGACCAATTTCCAATATTCGAATTTTCCCATTACTCTTACCCTAACGACTAGCTAAATGCCAAATTTCAGCTTGGTGGGTCTTCTAGAAGTGGTCAAACATTTTGATGAGCTGTCAGTGAGTCAATCAATGAGTACCAAAGTTACAATTTTCTCGAGTTTATTACTTTTTTTCTGTAATAGCTACAATATTGAAACTTTTTATTAAAAGTATATTAAATGGTATTATTATGTCCGTAAAGTTTCATCCAGATCTATTGATCAGGTAAAAAGATACATGGGGGTCAAAAGTGTCTCGAAGCGGTTCGGGTAAATAGTGTATGGAGTGCGCGCGGCCTGTGCTTAGAACTTGCCGGCGCACTATCGTGCGCTTTGATATAAACTTTTCATAAAGTTTATTCCGATAAAAATGAGTTTTTCTGATTGGATAAGGTCACCTTGTTGTACACTATGTTTTATGTTTTTTTTTGTTTTTTTTTTGTTTTATAGCATGAGGTACAAGTTACAATGCCTTTTCTGAAGCTCAGCACTAGAGTAAAATCGTGATAGATACCTCAGTGGAATAGATGTCACGATTGTAATTACTCGAGTTTCGCGAATGAACTGCGTTCTTCTTTTAATCTATCGAAAGACTTTCCAACTACTAACAAGTGATCCGTGTCTCATGTCTCTGTGCGATTGCACGGGAAGGCAAGTTGCGATCAAAGCTTTTCGGGAAAGATGCCTTGTTTCTTAAAGTGGCTTTTATCCTAAACGTAATTTATACATGGACTAGGCAACTATCCCAATATATAGATAGATGTCCCTAAAAGTCAAGGTTTGCGAAAATCGCTAATACTCTGTAAAAATCAAAGATAATGTTTTTTACTTTTCATAAATTTCTAGATAAAGAACCAAAGTACTGGCCAGTTATATAAATAAAACATTTTGATGTTTGTACTGGGAGATATATAAAATGATTTCAAAAGTGTGGCATCTATCCCGGTTTTACCCTACTGCTTTCATATTGTGGATGGCTGAAGTGGATAGTTCGAGGATTCATTCCACGTCTCTCCCTAAGTAACTGCACTTAGCTGCGACAGTCACTACGCCATCGTCGTCATATTTTTATACCTGCTACTACTACTCAATTTTAAATAGCTATTAGAGCACCCAGCCTTTACGTAGAAAGTGGAAAATGGAAGTATAATTAAAGATAAGGGGCTTCAACGGCGATTTTCTTAAAACGTAATCTTTGAAAAGTCTTTGGTTGTCAATTTGACCCGTGTGTACTCGTGCTTGTAGTTTAGGCCTCTGAACAGATATACCTTTATTAAATTAATTTAGTAGTTTTCAATTTCTGAAACATCTGAATTTTAAGTGGTTTAAGATTAGGTAATAGTTCCATGGACCTTGCTAAATATGTAAGTATATTACACTTTTTAACTCCCGACAATAAAGAGGAGTGTTCTAAGTTTGTCGTATGTATATATGTGTGTCTGTGCCATCTTAGCTCCTAAACTAAACGAATAGACCAATTTAGATGCTGTTTTTTTGTTTTAAAAGCAGACGTAATCGAGATAGTTCATGATCAAACTTGGATCAGCCGTAAATTAAGCGATAAATGTCAGGGGTTATGCAACATTTTATATTTTAGAGTTTTTTTTAAGTACACACGTTGGTCGGGGAAACGTGTTAGTATGAGATACCGTATAACGTGTAGGTGTGACATGTACCTTTCCAGGTATGAGATGTGTTTAGAATAAATTAAGTTAATGGAAGAGTCGAACATAATTTGAAATTTCTACTAAGTAGTATAAATGTTTCATTTATAAATAATTAGCTTTCCGCCCGCGGCTCCACCCGCGTGGACTACAGCAGGGGTATTTAGGAGCGTTCGACTATCGAGAACGGATCGAAATTCGATCCGTTTTCGAATGCCTTCGACTCACCGTATTCTACAGCGTTCGGCTCGATCCGAATGTCAAATTTGACATTCAAATTCGGATCCAAATTCGGAAAAGTTCACGATTGCTTCTGAGCATTCGACTTACACTTGTAAATAAACATTTTGTGCTAGAATCAAGCTAAAATTCAGTTTTACGTAGCAATTCGAGTGAGAAATAAAGAAAGAGCAAAACAAGGACCGGAGACAATGTCTTCCAACATGGAGATAAGGGATTTTTCTAATACTTTTCAAGATACCAATTTTCAAAACAAATATCATTTAAAAGTCGCTTCCTTGCGAATATCTCACTTTGTTGAGTAATTTGTAAACATATTATCCACCAACCACCAAGATATTAGCCATTCCCGTGGAATTCAAAGTAAGTAAGTATGTATAATTGGTGTAATTTAAAAAACATATTCTTGCCTTTATTTTCACAAGATACAGAGGCATCGGAGACTCATTATTAAACAAAAATTGTGGTAAGATCTTGTTACAAATAGTTTTTAATTTCTGCTTTCATTTTTTTACAGCCTTGCACTTACTGGCACAAGATAGTTAACAGAAATTTTGTAACAAAGGGCCAGGCATCAATGTCTACATCAATAACGCAAACAACTCAGGCACTGAATGCACCAGAAGTTATGAGGATGTGGATGTGATTTCATAGCATTCACTATCAAGTAGGAAATATTTTGTTAAAAATAAGTAAGCTTATCTGTGTAATTCTTTATCTTTACTTATTAATATTATAAATGCGAAAGTAACTCTGTCTGTCCGTCTTTCACGCCTAAACTGTTGAACCGATTTTGATGAAATTTGGTACAGAGATAGATTAGAGCCTGGGAAAGGACATAGGCTACATTTTATCCCACAGTTGGGTACGATATAACCTGTAGTCCACGCGGGCGGAGCGGCGGACGGAAAGCTAGTTGCTTATAATTAACTTTATATTTAAATTGCCTTCATAGACATAAAATAACTAGGTATATGTACTAATATCCAAATTTTTGACTATTTTCAGAGTATTCAGGCTACCCAACCTAGCCTGATGACCCCGATTTCGCAGGCTGACATGAACAGTCCTGAAGAAAAATTTAATAAAATGCACATGAAGTCCTTAAACTGCATCGAAAGGTGTTTGGAGTACTTGGCGTTGTTTTACAAATAAATTCAAATCACTCCATAGTTATTAGGCTGACTGGGCAAAAATCACAAACATGACATGTAAAATGCTCATAATACTTATTTCTTAACTCTCGAGGTAAATGGTTCTGAGAGCACTTATGCTAGTACCTACTGAATGCTCTGCTTATCCCCATTAAGAACATTTACTTATGAAGATTGACTGTGTCTATTTTTAAGTAGTTTAGCATACTTTATTGTTCACTTGCGATTCAAACCTTTTTTTTCTGAGATAGTGCTTATTGCAAGTATATAATTGTATTGTTACTTATTTAAAAAAATCTTGAATAAAACTGAACATATTATAATACACAGTTTATTTAAATCGCTTTGGGTTTATTTACAACAGTAGTTAGGTATTCTTACAAACATTGAATACTAATTTCTTATTAATAACAATAGTTAAGTAGTGGAACAGTGAGTACCTAGAAGCTAAATTATTAAACCCTATTGTAGCTTCATATTGTAGCTTCAACACACCATCTTAAACAGATTAAAAAACACATAAGAATCCTACTAATATTTTAGATACGAAAGCTTGTAAGTATGGATGGATGTTTGTTCCTTCTTCACGCTAAAACTCTCGGACGGATTTTGATGAAATGTCCAATTAATAAAGCGACGTCGGAATAGTACATAAACTGTAAAATTTCCCAAATTCCTACGGGAATCAGTATGTTGTACGTTTCAAGTTAGTTTCAAGAAAACACAAAATAAACCGCCACAACAAAGCAAAGCAAGATCTTGACACTTTACATCTCGTTTACAAAGACATTTCGTAAATTTTAAAAAAAGTTTTTATAATGAAGAATTATGAAGGTTACTATGGTTAAAAACCATTTAAAAAGTAAAGCTATATTTTCTCTAGGCCAGAAATTCATCTAAGAATTAAATTAAAGAAATAAAATGATATTTTATAAATGTTATAATTTTTCATTCACTCAGTTATTCGTTCAATCAAATCTACTATCTCCGTAAATGCTTGCATAAACGTGTTATCTATGTCACATAGTTTCCGAAGACGGAAACGAGTCGAAGACGAATCGAACGTCGTTGTGAATAAAGATTTCCGTGGCATTCGACTCGTCTTCGACTCGGGTCGAATTCGGAAAATAGTCGAACGGAAAATAGTCGAGCGCTCCTGAATACGCCTGCAGGTTATATCGCACCCAGCTGTTGGATAAAATGTAGCCTATGTCCTTTCCTAGGCTCTAATCTATCTCTGTACTAAATTTCAGCAAAATCGGTTCAGTAGTTTAGGCGTGAAAGACGCAGAGACAGACAGACAGACAAATAGACAGACAGACAGAGTTACTTTCGCATTAACTTTTGCGCCAATGTTATTTATTATTTTTAAAGGTTGAGATTGTTGCAATAATACTTGCTAAATCTCTATTTAGGTGTAAGGCATAGTTTTATAATTATTTTGTGTAGGCACCGCTCACTAAATACTATTCTTGTATATACCAAGGTACCGCCATCTAATGGCGCTTTTCCGGAACCATGAAACCATTCTTTATGAAAGCTGTCATATCAAAACACTTGCAATTTTTGCTAAAAATTGTAGTTCTTGTGTTAGAGTTTTAATTTTGTAGACTTTGCATTTGCAACGAATCCTTTCGATATTTTTTCCCGAGCGTATTCATTCACCCGAATAGTGCTAGCACATTCAGTTACCCAACAGTATTATCATATGAACCAGCGAAATGAAACTTTATTTTTATTTTCACTTTATGTTGATACCTATAGAGCTGCAATATACAGCGGTCAACGTGGGGTCAACGATTGTACTTGCGGCGCCAGCAATGCATTTACAGGGTGCATAGTAAGGACACTTCAAAGACAACTTGAATTAACCAAATCTCTATTTTTAAAATTACTATACTCCGATTCAGTTGCGAATTAACTTTCAAATGAAGGCATAGGCATCAACTATAATATACTCAAAATTGAGATAAAAGAAAACCTCGGTACCAGCATGTCCCAAGCCTTCCACCTTGTACTAACAAATAGAAAGTATTTCAAGTTTCCCACTGTCCCAGTCAGATTAGTAGGAAATTGAATTGCCTGCTGGAATCCGATGTAAATAGGTACTTTTCTGTTTGAAAAAAAATTAATGTGTGTTTCGAAAAGTAGGTACTAATGTTGAATCTAGTCGGTCATCATACTTGATAGATGTTTGTAAGATAAACGTGTTTGAAGCCTGTTGGACGGCTTAAGGTTCTTATAATAGGGTTAGTATTATGCAAGAACCCCATGAAAACTCTATGTAATTTTTTGTTTTATTTTTCATTTAAATAGGTCCTGCCTTCAGCCAAGTTTCAAAAAGATTTAAGACAAAGAAAGATAAATAAATAAATTTAAAATTCCTGACATTCCTATACAATACATTAAATTGCTTGCTTATCATGTTAGTATAATCAACCCATACATACATAAGCTCACGCCTTTGTCCCATTGGGGTAGGCAGAGACCACAGTTGCCGTCTGCTACGATCCAAACACATATCAAGGTACGAGTACGTTAAATTAAAACAAATACATTAAATTATTATAAAAAATGTGTAGTTACAGCACTGCATATCGCAAATGAATACATGTCAAGTACCAACTTGGAGATTACGAGTGCATCGCGACGTCAATGCACGGATTATTTGAGAACGCTGAATTGATGTGTTTCGGTCT
This sequence comes from Aproaerema taeniolella, assembly GCA_949987775.1. Lineage (NCBI taxonomy): Eukaryota > Metazoa > Arthropoda > Insecta > Lepidoptera > Gelechiidae > Aproaerema > Aproaerema taeniolella. Next base: position 10,744,184 of record OX465258.1, on the reverse strand, counting down.
TCATTTTGTTTACGAAATGTAAAACTTCAATGAATGCTTACAATTCGCATTTCTGTGTATGGAATGCGAATGGTAGTCATTTTTAAGATTGTGTTTTAAAATAAAAAGAACCATTATACAATGTTGTGTTAAGGGCCTGGAAACGTTTAACCGGCCTATGATTATTTCAACACCAAACGAATTCTTTTGTTACTGTTTTTTTAGATTGTAATTTTTTGGGTAAAACATTACAAAGGTTTTGTTAGACTGAGAACTGGCTTCAAATCGACACTATTCCTATCTAAATAATATAAAAAGCTGTCAAAAATTTTTGCCCTGGCCGGGAGTCGAACACGAAACTCTTGAACTTAGACGAACACAACCGTTGAAAAGTCGTCAAAAGAAGTGAGAGGACTTTTCTACAGATTAATGTACCGACTTACTATAGTGTACGGCACGGCAGAATTTGTGTTACCATCGCCGCCTATGTTCCCAGCTTCTAGAATCACTAATACATAGGAGGCGACGGTAATACAATTTTGCCGTGCCGTTTTCGAATAATAATAAAAAGGCCTAAAGGAGGCCCAACATCAACATAACTATTTTTTACCTTTCATAACCTTCTTTATTTGAATTTGTGAGAGCTAATTTGGAGTGATCCTTTTATCTGGCCGCGGCACACAGAGTATTCGCGGCGGTGCAGGGCGTTGCATTAACTTCACCGCGTACAATGCACCTATTGCACCCTCCTCACCCCTCCACAGGCTCTCCCTAAATCGGCTTTTGCACTATTATATACATTCTATATTTGAATACCTAGAATAACGGTAGAATGAAAAAAAAGACTAAACCCCAAATTATCAGATTAATCGCTTGTAATATTTAAATATTTTATAACCGCGTAAGAAATAAATAAATAAAAATAACTTGAATTAAATTATAACTTTTACTACATTTGGGTGGTTGGCGCCTGTTATAAAAGGACATCCTGAAAAAAATTCTAACGAAATGTAAGTAAATAGTTACGATCGATTTTCAAATGGTTGAAACAGCGAAATCACAAAATTCAACTCATCCATTTTATGCGCCATCTTCTACATATTATAATAATATGCTAATTGTTGCAGTTTTAAAATAAAATTTACAACGCTCGGTCGCAGAAACATTAATTAAAGTTACAACCTCTTATGGGCCCGTGTCCCTCGGTGGGGACGTACATATATGGGCTGGCAAAAAAATAATGTAATTCCGTCCTTCTGTCAACTAGACAGAAAATGACAGTTCTATGATGTTTAAAGTTGCATTCACCTTTTTGCACATTTCTGCAACTGGGTGTTAACTTATGTAAATAATGGGCGGTATGGGTATTTATTATTATTATTAATAGGATTAATAATAAAATAAGATGCAGTAATCCGCCTATATCTTTGAGTTTATTTTTACATAAGTAAAAAATGACAAGTGTGTAAAACAAAAGGTTAGATGGACAAATGTGCCAGTTGTATAAATTATCAAAAAGTATGCAAGTCGAACACCTCCCCGTAATTTATACATCCTGTATCATTAGTGAAAAATTACAGCCTGTATAAAAGTTACACTCTGTATATAAATTACACCCTGTATAAAAGTTACATCTATTTACAACACACACTATGCACATAATTTACAAAGCAAAGCACAAGTAGTTTGATAAGAAAACAATAGTTATAAAACATTTCAAAAAAGAGAATCCTATCAAATCATTGGACCAGACTTTTCGTCAAAGTTTACAAAAGTATCAAGTTAGACCTAACAGTGATAATAACCTGTTGTGTTTTAATTTAGGTAAAGGTTTAGTCAAAATATCGGCTAACTGATTGTTTGTCGGAATGTATTTCACAACAATTTCGTTGCGTGTTAGAGCATCCCGAATGAAGTGATGACGAATGTCTATGTGCTTTGTCCGTGCATGAAAAGTACTATTTATTGTGAGTTTGAGTGAACTTTGATTATCCGAAAAAATTAGTATGGGCTGGTCAATTCCGAAAATTTCTGATATGAGTGATTTAAGGTATATGGCTTCTTTGCTCGCCTCTGAGAGAGCCATATATTCCGCTTCTGTTGTGGACAAGGCGACAGTTCGCTGTTTGCGAGCTTCCCATGACACAGGTGCGCCACTCATCATAAATACATATCCAGTAAAGGACTTTCGGTCTATTATATTGCTGCCATAGTCAGCGTCGGCATAACCTATAGGATTGACCTGTTCACTCCTTTTATAATAAATTATTTTTTTGTCTTTAGTGGCTTTTAGGTATCGAAGAACCCGTTTTGCCGCTTTCCAATGTGCCTCCCCGTAATGGGTATTAAATTGGCTGAGGTAGGACACAGTGTGGGCTATATCAGGTCGAGTGCCAATGCAAATATACATTAGTGACCTAATTAGTTTTTGGTAGGGCAAGTCGGATTGTTCTTCGTTTGTTTGAGGAACCGATAGTATAGTACCAGCTTCCATTGGTGTAGATACTGGAATAGCATCAGTCATACCAAACTGTGAGATGAGCTTCTCAATATAATTAGTTTGATCAAGTGTAATACACTCATTTGACTGTGTTACACGCATTCCCAAACAGTCTCTTAGTGAACCAAGATCTTTAATCTTAAAAAAAGTTGTTTTAAGTCTTTTTTGAACTTTTCTTTAATTTTGTCGCTATTAGACAAAATAATGAAGTCATCGACAAAAACTGACACGAGTAGAATATTTTTGCCTTCCTTCTTATAATACAGACAATGCTCTTTTGAACACTGAGTTAAAGAGAGCTTATTCATGGCTTCACAAACTTTTTTATTCCACTGTCGTGGAGCCTGTTTTAATCCATAGAGTGATTTTTTAAGAAGGCAAACTTTTTTCTTAGTATCCGAGGAAAAACCTTCAGGTTGTTCCATATAAATGGTCTCTTCTAGATCACCATTAAGAAACGCTGTTTCCACGTCCAGATGGTCTAGAGATAAACCTAATTTCGCTGCAAATGCTATCAAAAGTCTTACAGTCGAAAGTCTTGTCACAGGAGAGAAAGTTTCTCCATAATCTACTCCATAGACTTGAGTAAATCCTTTGGCTACAAGTCTAGCCTTGAATTTAACTATTTTGCCACTGGTATCTCTTTTCACTCTGAAGACCCATTGGCTCTTAATAGTCTTTCTATCTGGAGGTCTATCTACTATAGTCCAAGTACCATGTTTTATTAGGGAGTCGTACTCCGCTTTCATGGCTTCAAGCCATTCCTCCTTGAGGTCGTCTTCAACAGCTTGTTTGTATGTTAGTGGTTCGCTGTCATTCGCAACCATGTTCAAGACATCTGGATATCTCAGTGGTGCACGTCGCTCTCGTTGAGGATATCTGGACTCTTGAGAGACGCTCTCGGTACTGCAGGGTGGTTCAATCGGCGACCATGATTCAGCATCAACGAAGTTATCTAAAGGTTCTGATGGTATAACTTCAGAAGGTTGGTTTGCTGGCAAACTATTCGATTTTGGACTTTCACATACAGGTCCCGAGGTAATTGGCGCATCTACAGTTTCTGAGAAAGTGTGACTACGAGCATCACTTTGGACTAGTGATGGATGAAAAGGTGGTGGCAGAACACAAACTTCTGTATTCGTTGAATCTTGTATGAGGATGGTGTCATCATTAGAGAGTTGCGGGGAAGGGGCAACTTGCTTGCTTGAAGCAGGCATTTTATCCTCTATGAACACTACATCCCTTGCAACAATAACTGCCCGAGGGTTACTGGGAACAACAAGGCGATAGCCTTTTGTCTCAGTTGAATACCCTACAAATATGCAGGTTTGAGTCTTAGAGTCTAATTTAGTGCGCTTTTCCTTGGGGATAAGGACGTGAGCTTCACAACCGAAAACTCTTAAATGCGCTAGGTTGAGCTTCTTTCCAAACCAGAGTTCATCAGGAATTTTGTTGTTTAAGGCTTGTGTAGGCGAAATATTTTTTAAATATATTGCCGTGTTAATAGCTTCACCCCAATATGCCTTAGGTAAACTGGCATCCTGAAGCATTGCTCGTGCCTTCTCAACTATAGTACGATTGACTCGTTCCGCGATACCGTTCTGTTGCGGTGTGTACGGAACCGACGTTTGATGAACTATTCCATTTTCTTTCATGTTTGACATTCTTTGGTTCACAAATTCGCTACCGTTGTCTGACCGAAACGTTTTAATTTTAAGACTAGTTTGATTTTCTACAAGTTGTTTGAATGCAACAAACTTTGAAAATATTTCACTTTTGGCTTTCAAAAGATAACCAAAAGTTTTACGCGAAAAGTCATCTGTAAAAGTAAGTAGGTAGAGAGCACCGCCAAAAGATTGTGTACTCATCGGTCCACACAAGTCGGAATGAATTAACTCTAGTTTCCTATGCGACCTACTTTTTGACTTTTCGAACGGCCTTCTTGCTAATTTTCCTTGAAGACAAGGAACACAAGTTTCAGTCAACTTGTCGTTGTCGGAAAAGTTGATTCCCGCGCTTTTCTTTTTCAAAACTTTTACGGCTTTAGACATAGACATAGAAATAAGTTAAATACCACTAGACTGGCTGTTGTCAAATCAAAAACGAGACCACTTGATTTTCGCCATTTTGGCGCTGTAGGTGGCAGCGGCAGAAAACCGAACTCGACGTAGTGAGGCCAAAAGTCGATTAGTCGATGTATTCCCAGCGGGGTAGGCAGGCAATCAGCTCAAGTTGTACTTTGCCTTAGTGCTTAGTACTTTGCCTTGGCAATCAGCTCAAGTTGTACTTTTAATAAGTGAGGACCAAAAGTCGATAAGTCGACTATTTATGTTCTCTAGCGGAATGTAGAGCTTATTTTTTTCTTTTTCCCCAAAGGTATGTAAGTATAGATGATCTGTTTTTCTTACAGCAGAGCGTCAATTTTGCGTAAACAATAAAACCATTTTCTCACATTAGCATGACTCAAACTAAAGAAATAAGCTTTATCTTTTGCGTTAGTTTCAAAAACAATAATATTTAAAGGTGTGTTACTTTATAAAAAGTTAAAGTATGTAATTTTTCAAAACTGGTACTCTTTTTTTCAGTTTTGAAATATTATTCAATAGTTCATAAAGCCTACTACTATCCCTTAGCGGGGATCGTGACATGTTTCTAGTAACCCTTATGTATAACCTTTACCTTGAACATTTTCTTCAAATATTGTAGGAACACTACCAAATTTTAACAATTTCCTACTTCCTATGAAACAGTTAGGGTCAAAATGCTTCGAACATATTTCGTGGTTTTTCTTTGATGTCAAATTCTTCGAAACATTCATATTTTGAAGCCATTTTTTTTTTAAACTTCGTCGGTTGGAAATCTGTTGTAAGAAATTTAGTTGGTTAGGTATTCTGTCTTACTGTTCTTATGAAGATTAGTAAACTCTTAAATATTTATCTAAAATCATTCAAGAGCGTGTCGAGCGACGCGCAAATTAATCAAACATTACTTGTTATCTTGAAAAGCTTAGGTACTAAGGTGTGATTACAGTTTTGTAGTATCAAGGGTCTCTTAGAAAATTGCGAGTAGACGGATATGGCGAAACTATAACTTTGTAGTCTACTACATACCCCTAAAAAAGTAATCATGGGTACTCAACAAAATAAAAACGGTCTGTTTGCCATTGTACGTAACATTAAGTAATATTTTACACTAATATACCTATAACATGTTTCTATCGACATTGTTTTTATCAACTGTCTTTGGAAGCACTAGTGAAATAAAGCAGGCGAATCAAGCGAAATTGAAAATGCGAAAATTTCATCTTTTATAGTCATTTTAACATTACTATATATATACTTAGAAAAAGAGGAATGTCTTCCCGACAATTTCTAATCATTTAAAGTAGAATTAAGACGTTTTAAAACAACATTTTTCAATAAAACAGTTTGTAAAAAAACATACTTGTACATTGACCGATTATCTCCTTTTTTCTGTTTATATTTACAAACCAAGCATAGTCTCATGGTCACAAAATTGAATATTAATAAAACTTTATACAAAAATTCACTTAGTCTTTAAAATTTTAACAAAATTTTCATATATTTCAAATTGTTTACAATTTACTGCGTCAAGTTCCGTTCAATTTGTCACTTTCAATGCGTCCTAAAGAGAAATGCTGTAATTTATAGAGGACTGCCAGTCCACACACTTTATGTCAGTGGCTTTAGAGTGCAAATGACCTAAGCGTCTATGCCAGAGTAGTGCAGTCTCTTTGGTAGAATTGTACCGCGCATGTCGAGTCCGCGCACGACGAATCCCGCTACGTCGAGTCTTCTTACGTCGCGTTTACTTTACGTAGACTTGCTTCAAATCGCGTACAGTTTAAGAAAATTTGTATTGAATAAAATAATTTATGAAACAAAAAGAAAACAAAATGAAAGTATTTATTGAATGTTTATAATATTACGTGAATGTTTATAATTAACCTTATTGTTTATCATACGATACCATTTTTAGGAATAGTTTTTTTTTCATACAGTAAGTAAAAAGGCTTCAGGATGAGTTCGTCACATCCTCGACGGCATCTTCGCCCTTGTGTCTAGATTATGGTCAGAGCGAACCCATTGTTAATAAGAAGACGGAATATCTGAACCTGGCGCATGAGGTTACCGACGTGGAGGGTGGCATCCACAGAAATAGACCCGATAGTCATATCAGAGAATGGTTTGGTCCCAAAGAAGTCAGTGATGAATAAGATGCAGAAGGGGAAAGCAGTCCTGCTCGATAATGCCAGGATAGTTCGCCGGTTTCTTTCACAATCGACCTAGAACCCTGGCCAATTGTTGCTGGCCTAGCCGGAGTTTTTTTTCTGCCACTCCCTCCTTCAGAGAGAGTAAGACAGTGTTAGTTTTAAGATAAAATGGTCGGTTGGTGTCACCTTACTAAATATAATTGTATAACGGGCCTCTACGTGTGGCTTTGGCCCTACAAAGGTCCGGGACATAATTGCCACTGATTCCAATGAATATATACAAACATAATAATAAAACAACGTACATACATACATACGCTCACGCCCATAATCCCTAACGGGGTAGGCAGAGCATCAATGGTTCTAGAACCACTAGATACCACGTTTGACACAAATTGTAAGGGTTATCAGATGGAACAAGTCGCATTATGGTGAGAGGTGGTCAGCTTTTCGCCCATTATTCAGCAAAACCCTCGCATCCCTCTTACAGACTTTTACTGTATACCTGGCAAAATTAGGTAGCTGGCACATTATAAGTTATTCTTTCACTCCCTGTCAAGCGTGGAAGTTGATTTTCAGTAAATAAATCTGAAGTCAAATTTTATTATATATATCGGTAGTAACTAATATGGTCCAGTTTTCTATAAACAATTATTGTTGTAAAAGCTGTGTAATAAAACATATAATATGAATATAATGTGTTTACTCAATACATGTTCAATGATTTATCAGTCTAATCATAATCGATAGTCATGTTTAGTATGAACCATGGATCTAGTATAGTTTACACAGGACCTATAACTATGTGACATTTGGATTAAGGAAAATTAGCATAGAATGGGCAAGATCTTAACATAATAAAGTACATTTTCCATTGTGCCTAAACTTGATATATGTATGTGAGTGCGCCTTCCAAAAGGACCTTATTGTCATATAGTAATTTCTTTACAATGAACATTAGAAGTTTCTTCGTCAATTATTATAGTAACTCTGATAGTAAATTTTCTTCGAATACTTTCAGAACACTGTATTATTTTCATATTCCTGTTAAACATTCATCCTCGAAATGTTTTGAACATATTATGCAAAGTTCCTCCGTGGCAAATCTATATAAAAGAGAAGTAAGCTATATTTAGGTATTCTATCTAGTTGTATTGTTTTGTATTGTATTGTAAAATCCTTTATTGCACATCAAACAAAGTAAATACATTAAAAACAAAAGAGATAAATATTAAATAAATTTAAGGTACAAAGGCGGACTTATCCCACAAGGGGATCTCTTCCAGTCAACCTACGAGAGAGCGAGAGGATTCAGTTATGAATCCAGTTATTCTAGTTATGAATAAAAGTGAACACTCAAATATTTATCTATAAACTCTGGTCTAAAGTGTTGATTTGAAAAGACAACTAAGTCAAGCAGGGAAATCAAGCCAAATTGATCGTAGTTTATAGTAATTATAACGTAACAATATTTTTTTTAAGAAAGGGGGATGTTTTGTCGACTATTTCTAATCATTTAGAGTAGAATGAACATTTTTTTTTGAATGAAACAGTTTGTAACAAACTTTTTTTTTTATCTCTTTTTTTTATTTATCTCTTTTTTTTATTCCGATATTTACAATTCACGCTGGTCCTCGTTGCAACATAATAGTGAACATCTAAAACTATATGGAAAATATACACTTTAACTTTAAAATTTGAACAAAATTTTATTTTAGCTACACGTCTTCAGGTTTGTTTACATATCATGACATAATCTGAGTCAAAATCATCAAAAGAGACCCCAAACTTCTACTTCTATGAATCATAAAGAATATTATTGTCATTTATAGAGGACTGCCAGTCCACATATACAAAAAAGGCAAAGGTGATTGACTGATGTATCAACGTCCAGGCCAAACCCTTAAGGCTAGAAAATTGTAATTTCGCACAGGTATTTTTCATGTAACGAAGGCATCCACTAAGTAAGGATTTTTCAAAATTCAACACCCAAGGGGGTGAAATAGGGGATAAAAGTTTGTATGAAACTTTTTATTCGTTGGACATATTTTCCTCATACAGATTCGTATAAATTGAGTACGGCAAAAATAATGAGTTACGTATTTCAGCGTTTTCTGACATTCAACCCCTAATGGGGTAAAATAGTGGTTCAAAGTTTGTATGAAAAAAAATTTTTTTTTTACAATTTGACTCAAAATTTCGTCAAGATATACCTTAAAGCAAATAAATGGACATTTGTTTCCCGATTTTTAAAAGTCTTCCCCTAAGGGGTTGAAATGGGTTAAAAAGTGATTGACTTATTATGTATCAATGCACAGGCCAAACCCATAAGGGTAGAAAATTGAATTGCGCACACGTAGGTATTCCCGAACGAAAGCATGACGAAAGCATTCAATAAGGAATACAAGGTCCTGAATCACTTTCTGCTTCAACAACACCTAGACTACCGAATACAGAATTTTTGCACAATAACAAATGAAATGACGCAAGAGAATGAAAAAAAAACAATTTTCATTCTGTAAGTAGGTACTATAAGTCGTCTTGCGTGATTTTATTAAAAAAGTTCTTTGCGCGAGTGAAGCTGCGGGAAAAAGCTAGTACACTATATGTCAATGTATTGATGCATAAAGATAGAAAAATAAGGTGGTATTGATGGAATTAATTTTTAAAATACTACTTACCTACTTATAGATCTCCTGGTTGCTTCCAGGCTAGGCTGGGAGTGAAAAAAAAACTTTGAATGTGCCAGCTGCCGACTCTTCTCAGGCATACTGTAGAAACCAGTAAGTGGGATGCGATGTGGGCGAAAGGCTGACCACCTATCACCACTATACTCATATTCAATCTGATAACCCTCACAATTTGTGTCAAATGTGTGATCAAATGGTTCCCTAGAATTATTGATGCTCTGTCTACCCCGTTAGGCATTATAGACGTGAGCGCATGGATGGATGGATTTTCTTGGATGCTACTATATTGCAAGACTTACAGAATACTGCACGGATTGTGTGTAATGTCGACCATAGAACAGTCGAAGATGCAACATTGATTCCTGTGTCCTACGAATAATTAAACAGTGTAAATGTCAAAAAGTACACGTAAAAAATATTTTAGCACTACGATAATAAACACTCCGTGTGGTGATCGGTTGAGAATAACACCACCCCATCTCTTTTCGTGGGTGTCATAAGAGGCGACTAAGGAAAACTCAGATTCAGAAAAAAATGAAGTGTCGTTGCCTGGAATGGTTTACCTGCCTCCTAGTAATCCATCCCAGGCAACGACACTTCATTTTTTTCTGAATCTGAGGTGTCGTCCTATAGTCTCATGCGGTGTGGTAGGCTTTGTGAAGGGCCGTCTGGTTCGCGACCATCCTCCTACCGAAGTCCGATGCCAAACAGCTTGCTGTGTTCCGTCGGTGCGTGGGAGTACCAGTGCCTTAATACGTATTTTCTGGGTTAACTCGCTCCATCGTCGACCTCATCTTTGACCTTATGGCCAAGATTGAGGTCAAGAGTTAACCCATCTTATAATAATAAAAAACACTATCATCGGTGGTCTAATGGTCTAACTAAATTGTGCAGCGGCTAATGGATCGGACTTGTAAGTGAGAGGTATCGAGTTCGATCCCCAGTGCCTAAATATTTCTTATAAAACACTCCTTTCATTGTTGGAAACCGTATAAAAATCTGTTCGTTAGGTTTTAGATAATACTTTGTATATTTAAAGAAATTGTGGAGTCTGTCGTACTTACTTTTAAAGTAGGTAGATAATTATAATGAATTAGATAAGTATGTAGATATTTTAAATTTATTAATTTAAAATGTCTATTTTGTGAGCGCTTAGTTACACGATATTCAAATACTTAGTACAATTTAAACGGATAACAAATGGTACCTATGTTTTAATGTCTTTATACATTAAAAACAAAAAATCAAACCGTGAATATCAAAACTTCAAAAAATGCTATCATAATTACTTAAATAAATAAAAGCTAGAAACAAATAATGAGCAATTCCAAAATTTTGTAAAATCATTATAGTTTAAACACAAAATAAGACCAAAAAAATATTATACAAACATAATTTTACCGTAAAAACGTAAATTCGTTTGTTAACTGTACTTCATACATTTCGCTCGGCGTGATGATGTCAGAAACGCCACTCGCTGTGAAAGCGGCTCGACGTGGCGGGACTCGCCGTAAGCGGACGCGACATGCGCGGAACAATTCCTTTGGTAGTATTTACCAAATTAGCCTGCGATTCTGGTAGGTTGAGCTTGTACATGCCTTTGTAGTTTGAGGCAGTTGCTACTACTGTACCAGAAACTTTACACCCTTCTCTAAGTAGGATATTGGCCCCTTTAGGAGAAAATATCACTACCAAGCCTTTTTTAACTAAAGTACTTACTGACAGCAAGTTTGCTGCTAGTTTAGGGACAAACAAAACATTAGAAAGAGTGCTAAACTTATCAGAGATATTAAAATTAACTGTACCTTTCCCTTCGCTTGACATCTTATTATTGTTTGCAACAGTGATCGGGTTAGAATAGGGACTAATTTCGCTAAATAAGTCTTTGCTGTTGCACATATGAGATGTACAGCCAGAGTCTAAAAGCCAGGTATGGGGAGTTGAATTTTGAGAAGTAAAACAGGATAAAAGTGTAACGTCTGAAGTGTAATTTGTTACATCTTTTTTATTTTGGTTCTTCTTGTTTTTCTTCTTCCTGCATTCACTCACAACGTGGCCAAACTTTTTGCAGTATGAACAACGAGGTGGTAGTTGCGACTTGACGGCGAGTGCGGTGTTGATAATACTTGAAGAGGGGTTGGAGCTGCGCTGGTCTTCCTTCAGGAGAATGGCGGCTACGGAATCAGATGTTATTTTCGTTCCAGAGTGCTCGAACGCCATTACCATGGGGTTGTATCGTTCCGGTAGACCTGTCAGCATTATAATTCCTACAAATGTGTCGTCGACGCTCTGGTCTATCTCCACAAGCTGCTGTTGCGTGCACCTTATGTCGTTAACATAGTCCTGCATGGTTTGATGTGATTCTAGCTTAGAATTGAAGAGTCTGCGAAGTAGGTTGAGGCGACGAAGTAATCCACTGTCAGCATAGTTCCTTTTCAGGTTTTCCCAGGTTTCTGCTGCTGTAAGAGCATTTCTTACTATAGGAAACACTTGGTTTTCTATGCAGAAACAGATTCTGGCCTTTGCCTTTGCATCTAATCTGCGGAAGACTTCTTCTCCTAGCTCTGACTTCTTGATAGTCGGGTTTTCTACGCAATCCCAAAAGTCACTTACGATAAGGAGGTTTTTCATTGTAAAGCTCCAAGACGCGTAGTTTGTAGAGCCTTTTAGTTTCTCCACCGATGGCAACGAGATTTGCGCTGCTTGTGTAGACGTCGTGGGCTTTGAAGACGAGGCTTCTTTTGCCGTATCAACTTCAACTACACTCATTTCCGCGACTATATTTTTATTTGCACAAAACTTTTACTAGAAATAGGCAGGGTGCGGGCCCATAACCTATTATTATTAGTAGGATTAATAATAAAATAAGATGCAGTAATCCGCCTATATCTTTGAGTTTATTTTTACATAAGTAAAAAATGACAAGTGTGTAAAACAAAAGGTTAGATGGACAAATGTGCCAGTTGTATAAATTATCAAAAAGTATGCAAGTCGAACAGTATTCTAAGTAGAGGGTAGCGTTTTCCAGTAACGTATTGCCCTGTAGACCTTGGCTCGTCCTCTAACACCTTCACAATGATTCACGACATCAAAGAACGTTGCATAAACATTAATGAGCAAAGTGCATTGACAGTCTTTTGTTAATCCGTTTTGAAAAAGAAACAAAGTCGTTTTCATTTTGTCTTGGTGACTCAACAAAAGGTGCTCAGTACTTATTAATTTCTGGGGGCACGGCAGTGCCCCCACCAAGTCGAGCAAAAAAGCGTCACGGCCGTACCATCCTTTTCTCGAAGCAATTCAGACCATTTTCGACCCCCTATAACTTCGTTGTGGATAAAACTAGAAGACTGAAATTTTCAGTAACCATGCAGGCATTGTAAAGACACGGTATATTTCAAATTTCATTCAATTTGAACCAGTATTTTAAGAATTATAACAGGTCAAATTTCTTAATTTTGTCACTCACTGACTCACCGATCATCAAAATTCTAAGGCACTTTTAGCAGACCTAGAAGCTTCAAATTTGGAATATAAGTAGTGTTTGGTGTATGAATCAAGGAAAAACTAAAAAATCTAGAAAAGACCGCAAAGAAAATTAAGCCCATACAGCCAAGTCTTCAGTTAAATTTTTCAATATTGGCTTTATTCGTAACGATGTTTTACGGCAGTTATTATTATTGCGTGCGAAACCGCGGGTTTAAGCTAGTCCCATATAAATATAGGCGCATGGTAGTGCCCCTGCCAAATCGAGCAAAAAATGGGTATTCCCGTCATGAAAACACGTGTAAATTAAATTATTTAATGCAAAAAACGTACCTACGTGCGTATTCGTACTTATTACGAGTGCGTAAGGTTGTAAATTAATATATTTATATAAAACATTAAAGAATTTTAATATTGATATGCGTCACTATAAGATGCTGTTAATTATTACGTAACAACTTAATGCTTCGAGTACGGAGATTCCAGACACAATTGATTTTCAATTGTTATGGACCACGATCGTGGTCTTAGAGACTGGACGTATTAAGACAGAAAGTCGCTTAAGTAGAGACTGAATAAATTAATAACCGACTTGGTATTAAGTACATGGATCTCACAACTTTTTACCGCAGAACAACTGAGTTGCGAGACTTGGTTTTTTTGACAAGTATTGTTTTTGATGGGATATTATTTACGAGTCATTTTGCCTCAAGTCTTGATTTCCTGCGGTTGTTGGCATAAAATGTGGAAGTAGGTATATCACGATTAAGTGCATTTTCCCTTCATATGCGAATTGATTCATGTCAAAATTTACGTTAATTAAGCAATATTAACAATGGTTAATGAACTTCTACTTTATACGTTCTGCTTTGTAAGTCAAGTTACTGTTTGATGGTTTACGTAGGTAAATTAACATCCACTGATTCAAGGCGAAATTTGTAAAAAATATTGAATACCAATTGGTATATTGTTCTGTTCTCGGTTTGAAAATCGGTGGCGTGTAAAAGTGTCGTTAACTTCTCTAATATAACATATTTCTTCGTCTAAAGAAGGACATAAAGAAAAAAAACTAAGTGAAGTATCAAGTTTTTCCTTAGACAGCGCAGGTGTCTCTATTATCATACGAGTATCTACACTGTAACAAAAGTCTTTTGTTTTGCCCTTCAAACCAAATGTCAAGTAAAGGTACATTCTTCACAGCGTTTATACGTCAATATTTTTTGTAAAAACGATAGCTATTTTAGACGACTACACCGACTGGAAGTGTATGCACTCTGCACCTTCGGATCTCCGCGTGCCCCCTCAGTACACAGCGCAGCGGCACCGTGATACTGCATTTTAATGACGCATTTGACTTACATGTCCAGCCACCTTGGCAAATATCAGACTGGACTCCAGAGGTTATACAAAGGTTGGTTGGTCGGTATCGCGTCCTTGTCACATGACTCGGCTATATTATACTCGTAGATTATGCATCAGTTTTTCAAGACTTTTTATAATAGAAATTCGATTAAGGTTAAACTTACAACGTCGAGAGATAAGCATGTAGCATTGTTTTAGAAATAAATTAAATGGTATTGTAGATTTAGATTAAGTTTTTTTTTTTCATTTTTATCAGTTGCCGTTGCATTGTAAGTATATCCTGTACCTACATAGTAAGATACCCATCGTCTAATGTGACTATGTATATGTGACATTTGGCTAGCTCTTGAAAGTTCTACTTGCCATCGACTCGCTAAGAAAAAGTAAGCTATAAAACAACGCTATAAGTGTCCAATAAGTCTTAACCTACTTTGCCTATGTAAGAAGCATCCTCGAATACGCGCTAGTTCTATATGGTACACTTGCTACAAAATTCATATTTCTTACATTGAGCGACTACTAAGAAAATTTCTCAAACATCTTAATTATAAATGTAAAAAAAGGTAAGTTTTCGCGCCTCCTACTTGGAGACCTGCCGAGCATGGTAGACTACCGATTCTGTAACTTAAATTGTGTGTCGATGGATGGTTTCCATTTTATCCGTTCAGATGACGAAATTGAGAACTATCCAAATTTCATACATCTAATGACGGCTGGTGGCGCCACCGCCATCTGAATTTTCAGTTGCTGGGTAGTTTGCAACTTAACGTTCGGTTGGCAGTGGTGCAGCTGGTCGGGGTGGTTGTCAGCAAGTATATGAAAATGAAATAGTTCACGATTTCGCCAACTGAACAGATAAAATGGCCTCCATTCCATCAACACAAAACTTAAGTTACAGAATCGGGGCCCAGACGTGTCGACAAATGCTAATGGGTTTATTACAGGACTAGAATTCTGCCCGGAAATTCGTTCCTGTGGGAATTCGAGAAAATCATGTACCATATGTCCATCACGGATAATGTAGGATTCTAATGGTAAAAGAATTTTTTAAATCGGTCCAGTAAAATGCAGTATCACGGTGCCGCTGCGTTGTGGACGGAGCCTATTCAATGCAAACAAACAAACAATAAAATCTGTCCTCTTTATAATAGACGTTCGAATGTCTCCAACTGCTCGATCTTATTAGTTTTCGCACGTCCGTACGTCGAACAACACACATAACTTTATTTCAGGTTCTCTTTCACTCCACTAACTACGGTAAAAACTCAATTATATCTAGACTCTTATACAGTAAGGTATTTTATAACATTGACATATTCTAACTTTATTTTAAAAACATATTAAAAGGGATGATATTAATATGTCCAGTATGACCTAAAGACCTCTAACTGAAGGTCATATAGAAGGTCTTGCAGGTGAGACGTGGTGCAAGCCATCTTGCAACTTTACCATACGTCTAGAGGTCAGCGGGGGTGCTCGTCCCGCCGCCCGCGCCGCCGTAACTCCATTCTATTATCACATCAACAACTATAAATCACTGACAACGTAAATCAACTAATATTCTGGTCTGTTTAACATCAAAATTTAGTAAACTAGAAAACCCTTGGAAAATTTACCATACTATATTGGTAGAGCAAAAAGGTAGAGTAAGTGTCAGCACGAAAAAATATCAACCGTTTATTTTTTGTAATGTCGTAAAAGTTGAAAAAGAAAAATGGACAGCAGCATCTTTTGACCCTTGACAAAAAAGGAGTGTTCTAATATAAGTTTGACGTGTGTATGTGTATCTGTGTGTGATGTGAGTCTGTCTATTTCATGGTAGCTCCTAAACGAATGGACCGATTTCGTTGCGGTTTTTTGTCGAATTTTTTTTTTATCCGACTTTGCGACGCAAAGGAGGTTCATGTGTTGTGGGTTTGTACCTTTGTGGCACTATTTAGACCAAACGCGTGGGCCGATTTTGATAAATGATACGTTGTTTGATTCGTCATGGTGGCGCAAATGTCATAAAAAGCATGAAAATTTGGAAAAATCAAAATGGCCGAATTTGGACGCCATATTGTAAAAAATATAAAAATAAAATCGACGGACTATGTTTACAAATCATTGTTAGATTTCTCATATTGTTTTTCAATCAGAACTATCGTTTAGGATCTGTAACATTTAAAGTTGGTTAGTAATGATTCTCAATTAAATGTAGGCTTTTAATTCGGAAATTGTTAAATCTTTCTGGAATTTATGCGTTTACAGTAAGGGAATGAGAAATTTCGCCGCTTGACTTGAAGGCACGATAGCTCAGTTGGTTAGAGCACCAGGAGATCTGATCCTGGGGTCGTGGGTTCAAGTCCCATTCGTGCCGAATATTTTTCTTTCGTATGCTGTATAATTATGCGTATACAGCTAATGAGAAAATTAATAAAGACATATAACCCTAACCAAAAAGTGTAAAATAAAATAAATTAATTAAAAAAATTAAACAACCCGACTGCTTAGTATAAACTGAAAAGAAAAAACAAGTAAGTCCAGTAGTCGAGACTTTTGTTATTGAATATTATTAAATAACATAACGATTTTAACAGTCGGGACCCATAAAAAATCCAGCTTCCTAATAATGGGTCCCTATTGTTAAAATCGTTATGTTATTCAATAATATTCAATAACAAAAGTCTCGACTACTGGACTTCCTTTTTTTTCTTTTCAGTTTATACTAAGCAGTCGGGTTTTTTTATTATTTAAATTAATTTATTTTATTCAATTCTACAATAATTACTTGATTCAAAGACCCTTGGCTATACGTTTGTGGCATAGTTTAAAAGAGCTAATATTATAAAATTGATAGTGGGCAGACGTGATCAACTACGTTTTCAGTATAAAGGTAGACCACCGTAGGGGCTCTGGAAAGAGAATACACAAAACAAAATTTTATTGAGCAATTTTATTCATAAATTCAAATTACAACTGAGATTTACGAGGGCAATCTGTGTATGTAATCTTCAGTGATATCTTTCTCGTACAACACTTGGTTCAACATCGTTGAAGTTCCATATGACAAGGTTTTAATTTTCTTTAGCTGACTGTACGGCACTGTCTTTACAATAGCAAGCATTTTTGTATACGCAGAATGAATTTCATTATTTAAACTGTCCAGGGCTGGGTTCAGTTGATCCAAAAATTTGTCTACATTTTTAGAGGATGTGTTAAGTTCTTTTTCTAAGTTACTTAAAATGTTATTGAACTCCTTGTAAACCAAACCTCTAATGATGTTTGCTTCTATGTTGAAACGTTCTATTACTAGAAAATCATTGCGTCTTGATAACTTGATGCTACCTCTCTTTAATATTGGTTTTGCAATAGCTGTCAGTACTGGAACTAAAATAAATCAGCTTTAATTAAAGTGGCTCTGCAATTATGAAAAGTTTATTAAAAAGGCGCAAGCGGAAAATCTGAAACCCTGAATTCAGACAACAATTTTCCAGTGGAATTTGCCTTAGGAATGTATAAGAATTGTTCACGTGATTTAAAAAAAATCTGCTATATAATTATAATAGTAGATTAAGCAACAAGGGGATAAAACAGTGTATTATGTCACTGTGAGCGCCACCGGCTCCCGGTCGATGTAATTTTTCGCCCTGTCTGCAGAGCAACGGCTCCCGGTGGCGGCGGAGGTACTTTTTGGTTTTTGCTTTATCACTTCCCTGTTTATAAAAAAAGTTAAGGAATGAGCAGGGCAGCAAAAAAGTCAAACGTTTCGTCAATGCCCATTATAAAAAACGTTACAAATCACCACTTGAAATTCGGGTCGTGTGCGCTTCGAGTGTCCGGTTACAATTTATGCGTAAGTGAAGTGGTTTGAATGTATGGGCATTGGGCATGTTTGATGTTGTTGTTTTAGTTAAAGTACATAAGAATTCTGAGCGAAATGAAGGATTCTGTTGTTAATAAAGGAATTAAGATGTTTATTCCCGAGCGGGGTGAGGGAATTATGGTAAGAATCCTGAATGAAGCGAAGGATTCAAGTCTGCCCAAGACTAAGACACTTTTATCCCCGAGGAGCGTACTCTACTTTATACACCTACTGTGAGGTTTTTTTTTCTTCTTTTTAAGATACCTTCATTTAAAAAATAGTCTTAATATTATTACGATCTAGCCTAAAATACTAATAAGTAATTTTACTTTAACTTAAACTTCTAAAATTGCATAAACTAAGAATGAGTCCACTAACACTATCTTAGAGTCTGTTAAGGGGAAGTCACATTGTTCATGTACACTTATTACGAATTATCACTACAACTTTTTATTCACTACACTAACTCGAAGTTTAGTTCTTTTAAGTCTTCTTAATATGTGGGCTATACTCCTGTTAAATTGTGTTTTTACTAGGAAAGTTATGGGGTAGTTCTGATTTCTTTCATTCCATAATGTATTTTAGGGTGCTGAATCCGAATCTGAGGTTTGCGGACAAAATTTTGTGGTGGAACATTGAAAAAAATCTCAAAAAAAGAGAACATTTTCTGCTTTTTTCCGATTTCTTGCTTAAAACTCGTAAACTATTATATTTTAGTAAATTGTCTGTTTACACAAATTAAAGTACTTAAAATTCTCTACAAACGTAACTGTTTGGTCTCAAATGCGAGTTCAAAATTGTAAATTTTCAACATTATTTTTAATTGGAATGCTTTAATTTGATAGATTTTTCTTAGTTTTCCTCACAAGTAATTAAAATGAAAAAAAAGTTCAAAATTATACAAATTCAGTATCAAACATGTTAGGACTCTAACAAAATAGAACTTAATATATGACTTACGTTATGATCGCATATTATTATTATGTATTGCAAATTATAATATACATAAATTATAAGAGACATCGCTGTGATCACGGCTGTCATAGCCGTAACATCGTTCACTGTGCGCATGGGTGTTTTGTTAGGTATTCTCTAACCCAATGGCCGCATCATAGACGCGTTCGGTTTAAGGCTGTTATTTTTTAGAAGGTCCTGGCTGAGATTCTTTGGTGGTGATGGGTCCAGGTACATATTCTTTGTTCTGGAAAATAAAAGAGATGATGTCATTTCTCAAGGTAAGATGAGGATTGCAAAATAGATAGTGAGATTAAACATACTTTCCGTATCGTGCTGAGGTTCTTCGATGGCGTGAGGTCCTGGTGCAGGGTCTGATTGCTCAATCGTCAGCGTCGGGGGACATTCTACTAGAAAATAAAAACGGTGGTGAGACTTTGACTTGTGATCATATATCAAGGAGAGATGAATGACGACATGCCTCTGTCTCTTTCTTCAGTCTCGTCTACGTCTATGTCAGAGCTGTCTTCTGGGGGCTTTACGTTGTCATACAGTCCTTCGCATGATGTGCACCGGACAATTACGTTGGCAGCCCTTTTTTACATTACATGAAATGTACCGGAGTTTTGAGTTTGGTGCAGGGTCCAAATCATTTAGACTGATTTCTTTTTTTTCCATATAGAGCCATGAGGAACATGTTTCTCAATACTCCAAACTCAATACTCCGGTACATTTCACGTAATGTATAAAAGGGCTGCCAACGTAATTGTGGATGCAGGAAGGCGGACCTCTATTGTTCTCCAATCTGCACATCATGCGAAGGACTGTATCACAACGTTGAGCCCCCAGAAGGCAGCTCTGACATAGACGTAGACGAGACTGAAGAAAGAGAATGTCTTGAAACTCAGACAGAGGCATGTCGAATCTCACAAGTTATTTTGTAGTTATTCATCTCTCCTTGATATATGATCACAAGTAAAAGTCTCACCACCGTTTTTATTTTCCAGGAGAACGATCCCCGACGCTACGATGGAGCAATAAGACCCTGCACCAGGGCCCCACGCCATCGAAGAACCTCAGCACGAGGCGGAAGGTATGTTTAATCTCACTATCTATTTTACAATCCTCATCTTTCATTGACAAATGACACCATCTCTTTTATTTTCCAGAACCTGCAGAATATGTACCAGAACCCTTCGCCATTGAAGAACCTCAGTCAGGACCTTTTAGAAAACAACAGCTTATATAATTTTTGCATATTATAATTTGTAATATCAATAATATACGATCATAACGTAAGTGATATTTTAAGTTCTTTTTTGTTAGAGTCCTAACATGTTTGACACTGAATTTGTATAATTTTTAGCTTTTTTTTTCATTTTAATTACTTGTGAAGAAAACTAGGAGAAATTTATCAAATGAAAGTATTTTAATAAAAAATAATGTTTTGGAATGTTAAAAGTGGGTTTTGCAGAGACTGCTGAAAATTGTCAATTTGGAACTCGCATTTGAGACGGAACTGTTCATCTGAAAAAAAACGAAATAGTGATATTTGTAGAGAATTTTTAGTTCTTTAATTTTTGGAAACAGACTATTTACTAAAAGTTAATAGTTTTCGAGTTTTAAGCAAAAAATCGGAAAAAAGCAGAAAATGTTCTCTTTTATTGCGATTTTTTCAATGTTCCGCCACAAAATTTTATCCGCAAACCTCATATTCGGATTCAGTACCCCAAAATACATATAGAATGAAAAAAATAATCAGAACTACCCTATAACTTTCTCACCAGAGGCCCTTTAGATTACAATTTAACTGAATAACTAGCCAAGTTCAATTTAAACAAAATGTCTAGCAGCGCACCACCGTGTTAATAAAAAAACGAAACGAACTATTTGGAGCCACTTTCAACCCCTTAATAACTCAGAACCTATTTATTTTTATTATAAGGTCATACATGAGGTCGACGATGGAGCGAGTTAACCCAGACATAATCACATGAGGTTACCTTATTGATATCCCTGAAATTAGCTAGAATCCCAAATTTCACAAATGCCGCTCAAATGTCTTTAAGCGAAATGTAGTGAAACCTGCTTACTTACACACCATCATCACAACTAAAGCAAATAGCGTAGTGCCACGCGGCATGACCTGAGTTTAGCGGGTGGCCGGTTCTAACCCCATGCTGTTTTAGTTACTTATGAGGTATTATGTATTATGTCTTTTTACTATTTTATCTATTCACGAAACATGCAAGAACGTATTTTCGATGTTCCTCTTTATTTGCTTTACCACTGAAGGCAATAGATAGGTAATTTCACACCAAAATAATACCTACAAACCTAATTTCCTTCCAAAAAAGTAATGATATTCCATCAAAAACATAAATGTAAAAATGTAAGCCAACTTCAGTGAAAGATATGCGTGGTAGTCGACTTCGTCGACATAAGAATTTACTGCCGTACTCAGAGACGTCAATTAAAGTTAAGAAGTATTAAAATGCCTGCAATCCTTGTTACACCAACAAGACTGAAAGTGACAACATCAGAGTTAAGCAGTGCTTAACCTTAATTGACGTCTCTGAGTGTGGCAGTAAGATCTAAAAGGGTGCCAAGTTCTATAGTCTATCTTTAAATTACTTATAAGAATCTGTAACATTTTAAAATCAATTTAAAACGCTATTTTCTGCAACAATAATGTTTACTATTTCAAAATTTAACTTCTTGCAAACAGTCGAATTTGCACAAAGTAGAGAACTTTTGATAAATTAAATTTCAAGAATTGATATGGCTAGTAAAAACTTATTCATAAGAATAATATATTATGTTGATAAAACAATACAAGAACTATATGAATATATCATAAATTATCTTTTTTTCATATCTACTCACATAAGTTCTCGTATCTTCAAAACTATCATAAGTAGTTTTGAAGACAAACGAAGACTGGTTATTGTGTATACAGCTCTAAAAATAAATAAAAACTGGACACTACTTAATAGGCTACACAATTTTCCCAAATGCCTGCGGGAACGAAAACCCGGTTGGATCACTGACTCACTGATTTGTCAACGCCTAGCCCAAACCCTTAACCTAGAATGCAGGTTCCCTAAACGGTGGACTGTGTATAAGGAAGGATTTTCCAAAATTCTCACAAAAACGAAGCCTGGGGCATAAACGATAACTCTAAAAATCAAAAAAATAGTATCACTCCCCACATTCGATTGCTTATAACTTTTAAGCGGCTAAACCATTTTTGATCAAATATTGCTAAGAACCATCTCGATTACGTCAGCTTTCAAACAAAAACAAACCGCATCGAAATCGGTCAATTCGTTTAAAATCTACGATGCGACGATGCCACAGATACATAAACACTTTTTTTTTGTCGGGGGCTAAAAATTGTTTTTAGAAGCTATTATTAAATTTACTTACGCTGTCTGCAGCTACGACATTTTTCCAGGAGTTCTGAAACCAATTCATCCGTAGACAAGGTTTTGTTGTCTACGTCATACAAATTTTTCTTAACTTGAAATAATTGCGTTTTTGGGTCAAGTCCTTTTAAATAATGTTCAAAATTATCATACCAAGTCAACAAACGTAAAGCTAGAGCCGAAGTTTTTCCCAATTTTATATAGACTTTTTGATCCACTGCCTCCTCAAATACGTTTAGAAGGGACCTGAAGTAACCATCTTGTCTATTTATCTCAATTATGAGTTCACCCACAAATTCTTTTACGAAATCGTTGATCAATTGATCAATTTTTGCAACAACCTCTTCCTTTGTTCCGCAATAGTAATCGTCATCTTTGTCAGAGGCTAAAAATACAACAGAAATCCAGATTAAGTGGCAATCAACTGTTGTTATACTTACCTCAGTACTCGAAAGATCTTTCGCGACATTCACTGAATGTGGTGGACAAAATCAGGTTCACTAAATCCTCGCGTAAAGGATTAGTGAACCACTTGTATCCCAAGTGAAACACAAATTTTATCACATCATATCAGCCTGTTGCAGTCCACTGCTGAACATAGGCTTCCCCAAAAGAGCGCCACTTTGCACGATCCTCCGCTTCTTGCATCCAGCCACTACCCGCTGACTTCTTTATGTCATCTGACCATCTGGCTGGGGGGCGTCCTACACTACGTTTGCCAAGAAGTGGTCTCCATTCGATAACCTGTCTACTCCAACGCTCGTCGGATATAAACTAACGACGTTTTATCACGTTCGTTCGTTTATTATTCGCTTGTTTTTCACAATCGTAAGATCACTTGCAAACTGAAACTTGGCCTGCACCCGGAATTTGGTTCGCTTAAATACTGTTTTGGTTACGCATTATAATAATTAAACAAAGTTTAACTATTTTCGATATAACTACGGTCGAATCACATATGTTCACTACGCATATTGGTCGACTCAAGTACATTATCTCAGAGAAATAACCGCAAATGAGGCATGTGCAAAACTAATTAAAAAAACGTGTACTAATAAAAAAATGTGCGTCACGTAACGCAAGCCTTGACACCCCCCCTCCCCCAACGTAACAGGACCGTAACGCTTGGCCGGATTCCCCCCTTCCCTCTAATTTGCGTTACGTAATTTGTGGACGACCCCTCAGGGCGGTTGGTTTCGATAGTTCTGAATATTGCCACCTGTACGGGTGGAAAGGTCACCGTTGTCATTCAATCGTCATTGAGACGCTATTTATTAGTGGAATTATTATTTTGTCCAGTGAATACTTACCACTTCTTGAAACTGGATAATCACAATGCCTATCACATATTTTTATTGTGTCATCGAAGAAGTTTTTCAGGTTTAACACGCGGTATGAAGTGGCGTCATATAATTGTTGAACGTCTAAAATTGATGCAGTATCTGATACAACCTTTACAATTAACGGCTTTAGGCTATCTTCTTTCTTATTTAGGCTTTTCACAAACTTGGATGATGACGTTATATCCGATATAAAACCCTTCAAATAGTTGTTTATCTCCTCTTGATATTTTTCTAATAATAAATTAACATCAACAACGTAACCTTCAGTAATTTGCGATATAATGGTTGAACCATTTTTAGTTAATGAATTGATCAAATCATCAATATCTATTGAATACCACGGTACTCCAATATTGCAAGGGTTTTTGATGGTAGAATCTGAAATACAAAATAACATTAAACGAAAAGTAGTCAAACGTAAAGACAAAAGTACTCGAATACGAATATTAAACAGAGTTTTCATATCTTAGCACAGATTTTAAACAGCAAAAAGTTTGCGTTAGCTTTATTCTGCAAAGAAAGTGAATTTATGATATCTCGGAATATTGTTCTTCAGTGAATAAATTTACTAAAACGCCTTTAATTTGTATTTATGCATTAAATTTTGTAATCTACTAGCTCTTTATACGTGACTTTGTTCGCGTAGCAAAGTGCCCTATGTCACTTACGTCGCCCCCATTTACTCTGTACAAAAATTTGATCGATCCGATGCTATAATGCGAATTTCACTTAATAATAAACAAACGCGACACACTCAAAGGCCCACACTAAGGTTTTCCCTTGTGTTGTGAGCCCCTTGAACATACATAAAGATAGACACAAACACCCATGACCCGAGAACAAACATCTGATTTTTACACAAATATTTGACGGCTGGTTTGGTCGAGTGGTAGTGGCGCTAGGGTTGCCAACATTTTTTTCATGAAATAAAGTATAATAAGGTGGGAGAAGGTAAAAAAACAGTATTAGATAAAATAAAACAGTATTTTTTATTTTTTTACTTAAATGCATATTTTTTTGAACTTTTTGCATATTTTATTAACTTGTTATCTTTTTTAAACTTTTATCTGCCTCGATACAGTCAAAATTATAATTGAAATATATTACTTAAAAGTAAATTTTTAATTAAATTTAACATCGCTTTGTTTCTGTCGTCTCTCCATTTAGTCTTCATGACTGAAAAAACTCTTTCGGTGAAAGCTGAAGTAGCAGGGACAGAGTATAAGTATGAGATATTTTTTTTATTTATTTATAAATTCTTGGTTAGTGTTTGTGTTTGATAACAAATGCCACCACTTTTGGTCGCTTCTTATTTCTATAAAATCTTTTTCTTGTAAAACTTTTTCGATTAATTTGAAATTTATTAATTCTGAATATAATGCTCAAATGTGACCAAAGATTTTAATGACAAACAGCTTATTAAACACAGCCAGTTGGTGTCTTTAAATCACTGTGGCGCTGCCACTTGATCAGCGGGTCCTGGGTTCGAATCCCAGTTGAGGCAAATATTTTTGTAAGAAGCAGATGTTTGTTCTCAGGTCATGGGCGTTTGTGTCTGTCTTTATGTGTGTTCTGTGGGGAACCCACGACACAAGGGAAAACCTTAGTGTGGTCCTTTGAGTGTATGGCGTTTTATTTATTTATTACTAACTTTCCACCGGGGCTCGGCCTGCGGGAATACTGGTTATATCGTGCCCAACTGTGGGATAAAATGTAGCCTATGTCCTTTCTCAGGCTCTAATCTATCTCTGTACCAAATTTCATCAAAATCGGTTCAGTAGTTTAGGCGTGAAAGACGGACGGACAGACAGACGGACAGAGTTACTTTTGCATTTATAATATTAAAGTAAGGAAGTAAGGATTTGCCCCGGCTGGGAATCGAACCAGTTAAACTGAGATCTCATTTATACAGCGCGCCATACAATGCAGGGCCGGTCCAAAGTCCAAAGTGTCAGGCTTGACGTGCTCTTGAGTGTACCACTTGTAAGGCTATATTGCTCAGCTTTAGTTCAATTTTAAAATATTCGAAACGAAAATGACAGTTGCACAGGCGGGATATGTTGGCGTAAAGGCGAAACTTTCATTCCTTGTGTTGTGTAACTTAAGATGATACTCGGTACCTATACCTACTATAAAAGCACACTTTCGCTTCTTCTACGTTCAGTACTTTTTGACCCTTCTTTATCTCATTCAGCCAAATCCTAACACTCAGCCTTCGTTTCCGTCACATAATAATTATTTTAATCCCATCTATTCGAAAAGGACGACTTGGTTCGCCTTTTAGTGCACCCAAAGGTGGTGTTTTCTAAAAAAAAATCTTTTAGCGGGCAGTAATGAGTTTTTAATCCTCTTTATAAGTGCGCCGCAATTATCTTTTCCGCGCACCTTTGAAAAAGTGCGCCGCAAAGATCTTTTCCGCGCACTTTTTGAATTTGGAAAATCTTAGTGTTCAGCGCTAAAGAAATCGAACGCAAGTATTGTTTGAATAGGTACGACGGCCCATAGTTGCGCCGCCGCCGGCTGAATAAAAAAAATCAAATTAAAAACGCGCAAACTACAGCCCGCGTTTCCGTCAATTTTCACGGATTGTTAGAAATTCATGATATAATTTTAAAAAATGAGTTCTTCAAGTGACAGTGAAAGTATAGAATTAACTCCTGAAAGTATTAGGACTGACGCAAGAAATGTGATGGGTAATCTATTACCTGCAAAATCCCGGGAGAAATATATGAAAGCCTATGGTAATTTTATTGTATGGAGAAATTCAAGAGGTTAGATACCTACCTACTACTTAATTTCAATTAAGTTATTACTCTATATTTTATTATACATATAATAATATTACAATAACATATGAGGCGCCTTTCATTTTCTGAAAAGTAGAGTGTATCACTCGGGCGCAAAATATTTTTGGCTCGGGCGACATACTTTGAATTCCTCACTTCGCTCTGGATTCAAAAAAGCGTCTTCGCCATAAAAATATTATTTTGCTCCCTTATAATACAATCTACTATTATTTCATATATCATCGTTCTCGGTTTTTTTTTAAATATTGTAATGTAATTGTTTTAAAGTTAAGTAATAGTTTAATTTAATATTAGATAATGCTGTCATTACAAGGAATCATTACTTACTAGAAATTATTGGATTTTTCTGAAACCAAATAAAAGTTTAGTTAAATATTAAATTCAAATTATTTTTAGGGTTCCGTAGTAAACTACGAACACTAATAGTTTCGCTATGATGTCCGTCTGTCACGGTTTTCCTCAGAGACTCTTGCATCTTGGTATCACAAAATTGGAGTGTTGATCATGCTAACAAAATGTTACCACAAAATAAAATAAAAAAATATTTTTCATTACTCATACTCTGAAAGTAGGTCTGAAGTTGCCTAAGGAGGGGCTTGAAAGTAATACTTTTCAGGCCAAGGGAGAATCGCTTTCAACTGGCAGCTATCAAATTAAGTATTAAAAAAACATGTTCCGACATCCTATACAGCCACTCTATTACAGCGCGATGTAAAATTGAAATAACAAAAGTGAAGTATTTATTGAAGAATATATTTTTAATGACTTAATAATAATATACTTTTAGGTATTTCTTTAAAACAACATAGATATTGGCAAAATATTTACCATTTTTTCCAATGATGAAAATGAAAGATAAAGGCTGAATAGCTGGCCAGCCAAAGAAAAAAAAGACATAATAGGTGGAAAAGTGGCATTCCCATCTTCATTTGTTTTTTCGAGTTGTAAAGTTTTGTTCATACTTCTGGATTGCAGAGATTTGTATGAATGCAATGAGTTCAGCTTATTGATGTTGTATTCGTAATGAAAAGTACAGTGTTTACCTCGGGTGAAAGACTTATTTTCACCCCTTAAGCAACAATGTACTATTCATTTTACCCATACGGGTAAAGGTGAATTATTATTTTTTACGTCAAGAAATTCACGTTGGCAGCACATGTATCAAAGTTGAAAAGAAAACTATCACAGCTTAGTTAGCTTTACCAGCTAATGGTTCCAACTACGGAATCCTACACTGCGCGTGACCTGACACGCATTTAGATATGCATTAGTTACTTGTATTTAGACTAAGTACTTTCGAGAAAATCCCCTGGACGGTAAAAGAAGACAAGTCATATTTTTTAATAGTAAATTGTTACTTAAGGGGTGAAAATAACCCGAGGTAAGCACTGTGCTTTTCATTACGAATACAAGGAAAATAACAACATCAATAAGCTGAACTCATTGCATTTATACAAATCTCTGCAATCCAGAAGTATGAACAAAACTTTACAACTCGAAAAAACAAAAGAAGATGGGAATGCCACTTTCCCGCCTATTATGTTTTTTTTTCTGTGGCTGGCCAGTTATTCAGACTTTATTTTTCATTTTCATCATTGAAAAAAATTGTAAATATTTTACCAAAATCTATGTTATTTTAAAGAAATACCTAAAAGTATATTATATAAAGTCATTAAAAATATATTCTTCAATGAATACTTCACTTTTGTTATTTCAATTTTACATCGCGCTGTAATAGAGTGGCTGTATAGGATGTCGGAACATGTTTTTTTTTAAATAATTAATTTGACAGCTGTCAGTTGAAAGCGACTCTCCCGAAGCCTGAAAAGTGTTACTTTCAAGCCCCTCCTTAGGCAACTTCAGACCTACTTTCAGAGTATGAGTAATGAAAATTTATATTTTACCAGCAGCTCGAACACGCTGGTGATAGCGCGAGTAATGCACTATATCAAAATATTAACATTGACAACGCCAGAAGGCGAACAAGCCTTTTCGCGGGGCCCTCGCGCAATCAAATATTCTTCAATGAATACTTTACTTTTGTTATTTCAATTTTACATCGCGCTGTAATAGAGTGGCTTTATAGGATGTCGGAACATGTTTTTTTTAAATAATTAATTTGACAGCTGTCAGTTGAAAGCGTTCTCCCGAAGCCTGAAAAGTGTTACTTTCAAGCCCCTCCTTAGGCAACTTCAGACCTACTTTCAGAGTATGAGCAATGAAAATTTATATTTTACCAGCACTTCGAGCACGCTGGTGATAGCGCGAGTAATGCACTATATCAAAATATCAACTTTGACAACGCCAGAAGGCGAACAAGCCTTTGCGCGGGGCCCTAGCGCAATCAAAGTGAAACTTTTGCGTCCTGCCGATTGGCGCGCCGCGCGAGTTTGTCGCCATCGCATCGTGCTTTATTTTATTTTGAAATTAAAAGTTGTCACATTTTCTACTTGCCAGACCAATTCATTAAGTAAAAAAACAATCATTTACATACAAATACGAGTTTGAAAGGCCTAGCATATAGTACATCAGATTTCATACACATGTTCTTGTACAGAGGGCCCCAAATCAGGTTAATACCCTACGCGTGTACTCTTTGCGGTTACGATAAGGGCGGTTTTTTCAATGAAAATGAGGTAAGTAACTTGATGCGCTGGCCTCTGTACCTATTGCTATATGTGGTCTGTTCTTCTTAATTGCCCGAGGTTATGGGACACTTGACAATCATAATACCTAATAATGATTAGATACGTTTTCTAATTTCGTATTATTCACAACGCCTAGTCGTTAAAATAGTCAAACCCCCAGCGCCATGATATTTTATATTTTTATCTTTCGAGAATTTAGCTTTTGTTCTTCACTTTGGCTGGCCAGGTAAAACAATCCCGAAGTGAAGCTTAGATAGAATTGCCCCCCGGAGATCTCTGGTCCGTAGGGTCTCGACGTTCTAATAACTCGCTACAAGCTGCCCTACGTGACTCATTGCACCTTCATAATACAAGTGGGCGATGGATTTGTCTCGTCCCGATCCTATAATATTATTGTATGAGTCTTACTCTGGGAGCACGACCAATTATATGCGTGTATTCGTTATTTAATATTAAATACAAAATTCTACAAATAAAAATTCGTACTTACAGTCACTGCAGCTAATCCTTTTTCTGCCAAAAAAAATAAGGCTAGAACTATTTGTAACACCTTCATTGTCAATAAAATGAAGCTACTTTAAACGTCTTATGTGCACCTAGCAGTATAAATACCAACGCTCGAACTTGTACGGAACTAATTAATTAAACACAACTAAATCATTATTAGCGTTACATCGATAGTACTTAACCTAAATAATAAGTCAACATTAAATAAGGGCTCGTTTATTTTGTTTGGGCGTTTTTTTACTTTAATCTTTTAAATGGTTAATTCGATTCAGGATAAGAAAATTGTACTTTTTTCAACTTTTTTACAAAGTCAATAGTACATTGTTACTTAAGGGGTGAAAACAACTTATTTTGCCTGCCGACGTGGGTATCGTTTACTAGGTTGTCGGGGATGCTGATTCCGAAAATGTCGTTCGCGCAAGATGGCGGACTTTAAAATTTTTGAAAAAACTGCCATGGATGTCGTTTAATAGGTTTTCGGGGGTGCTGATTCCGTAAACGACATCCATTTTGAAATGCAAGATGGTGGACATGCATTCTTTGTAAAAATCCGTCATGGATTAGATTTTGAAATCTAAGATGGCGGCCGTGAAAAAAAAACGAAAACTTTTTTAAATTGCAACGAGGGTACTTCCCTCCCCACACCGCTTCTCTCCCCGCACTTCCCTCCCTGCACCACATCTAACTTAGCTTTAATATTAAATTGACCAATTGTCATGTAGCAATATAATAATGACCGGGCAATATGACAAATAATGAAGTTGATCACTTTGCCCGATAGAGCTAGACATATTAATAATGCCCGGGCATTATTAATAATGCCCGCATTAATCACTTGGTCCATAACATATATAGTCAACGGCATATCAGGTTACCACAAACTGTCAAATTTCCCCAATGGATAGTAAACTTTAATGCTTGGAGATAAAATTGAAAATCGATTGAAGAAATTTGACAGTTTTGGATAGCATGATGTGCTGTTGTCCCTGTACACATTAACTAGATAATCTGCAGATTACTTACTTGGTACGATCCGTTAAAGTGTGTTACTCTAAGAATAAGCTGGTATTTGCCTTTACCTAGTTTATCTATGGATTCGGAAACCACGAAGCGAAAGCCTTCATAAAAGAAATCTGACGTCGTCTGTCTCTAGTCTCTAACAGGGCTACGATCCCTGTTCTGCACGGCTAACATCATTTTGTCATGTCGATATAGGTAGTGCTGCAGGTTTCGTACCGATGGTATTCGTGATAGAATGTGAGGGTGGAACCGTTCCTACCCAACTGTTCCTTACAACTTGGATGATCTATCTTTATTTTACGTGAGATCCATGTAACAAAATTATCTCAAGCTAGGACCAAGTATTTCTAAACTGGACTGAGTCTATTTAAGACGAAATGTAAACTATAGGTATTCTCTCTCTTTCTAAAAGAAAGCATCATTTGCAAATAGAGACAGATATACATTTGTCCGTATAGGCTTTCATGGCAATGTTGCCAGTTTACTATATTTGTTTATAAAATTATTATAGATAGGCACTAGAGCTGTACCACTGTCATATCGATAAACTTTAGCTTTCAAAAAATATTTATCGTGTTCGTGTCATAAATTAATGGACCACCTTGGACTCGAAATATTACACGAGAATATTATTCGGCATTTTCAACGTCTGGTTACTGATTTACTTTAATTTTAAAAATATGATTATTATCGGAACGAGTAGGTAGTAAATAGCTGTATAAAATACGTGTAAAAATAAGGATACTAGGGAGTTTTTGGCCGATGGCGGGCCGGCGTTGGCTAGTCGAATCTAATAACGACAACAACGGTACGAAAACCTTTACAAGAACAAAAGAAACGTAAATTAATCACGGAAAGAGAATGTCTAGTATTATTTTTTCAAATCGAGATATTAATCTCAAAATGGCTTACCATTGAATAAAACACTTCTTACTCAGCGTCCACCTTCCTGAGACCACCTGGGTGAACCGTTGAAAATTATTTTTACTATCGTCCACCTTCTAACACTGTCGACGGAGCTCCGCTCCTATACCGGGTTGCTGAGGCGCTTCGCGCCTTGATAAAAGACTAACCTAACCCTATGATTCTGGATTAGGTAACTAAACCCAAAAAAGAAACAAAGGTGAATGGTAGTAAAAAATAACTTTCAACGGTTCACCCAGGTGGTCTTGGGTGGTGGACGGAGGGCAAGAAGCTGAATTAAATATGTATACCTGAAAACATTTTTTTTTTCAGAAATGGTAATAGTTATGTTATTGTTCGTGATGAGGTGATGACTAACTTTCAAACCGCTATAACTCAAAAAGTTTCTTGTGAGCTTGTGACTAGAAAAGAAAATAAAAATTTCAGAAAATTAAAAACAATTACAGAAAATTTATGTTCTAGACACGTTCTTTCCGTGGACCCTTCATTATTATAACGGGAAAATTAAAACAATAATTATAAAATAATAATTATGATTGTATTTCACGTAGTTTTATCATATATTGACCACTAAATAAAACCAGTTTATTAAAATAATTTCTCACATAGTTTTGAGGAGCCATAGCCTTTCTACATGCATGATGAATTCTCACTTTTAAATATGTATTACAAATGGATTTTATCAACAGGTGTTTATGGTTAAATGTTACATAATTAATAAATTGGAAGTATTATCTACTACCAACGCATTTTGACATTCCTCGCATTTGACATTCTTAGCGAGAGGTCATACTGCATCACTGTGCAGGATTTTTGTTTGAAATCCTTTCCGATAACATCATTCATGAAAGTGCAGTGAACACAATCGAAAATATGGTGAAGGAGTCCAGCTTTCCCGGTTCACATTCTGTATCCACTTCTTTCTTAAATCAGGATCTTTAGGAAACCTGAGAACAGTACACATTAACAATTATCATAATATAATATTTCATTTTTAATACAAGTGAAAAAACTGAACCTGACATACAATATCGATTAATTTTAACCACACTATTATAAAATTTTAAGTACATGAGCTGTCATAACCTCCATGAACGGATTTTTAATGTTCATTATTTTTACAAGTCTTCGGTCTTACGTGACCTTTATGACTTCACGATACTTAGAACTGCAATTTATTTATTCAGAACAGATCACATAATCTAAACATTGTGTAATAAGTTCATTATGATAGTCGATAACTTACCGATGGAAAGATATCTTTTGGTCACTTTCTGTTAATACAGCCATTCTACTCTTGCAACCGATAGCCACACAAGCCATAGTTCCAATGATATGAGGTAAACTAAATTTCATCCATCAAAATTAACATTAAACGCATAAAATCAGGGAAAAACTGATAACAACTTTGATATCCAAGCGGCTACCACAGAGACTCAGAATTTGACACACCGACGTTGAAGATGGCGGTGTTTGTCTATGCTTCTTTCTTTTTTCATAGTGAGAGTTTCCATGTGCTAATAAGAGACACATGACAGTTTTTTTGTTCGTCTTAAATAGAGTCAGTCCAGTTTAGAGAGAGATACTTGGTCCTAGATCTCAAGAGTCTACGTATGCTATGCGTGTGCTGGCAAAACAGCGTGGCAAAGCCACTGTCATGGGCAGTATAGGCACAAGGACGGTAAGAGGGTTTATTTTTGACGAGTAGTCTTTAGATTTATTAATTTAAAATTGTCTGTAATCGTGACATGAATAAAAATTGTTTGATTTCAATTTAGTCATTCGGAACGAACAGACATGAACCACTCCGGTCTTTTAAAAATTCATATGTATTTCAAATTATTTTATTAAAGCTAGTTAAAGATCATTCGCGTATTTAAGTGTATAAAGATGGTTTCATCCATGAAGCATTCACTCAAGTTTATATATCTGGTAATAGGTACGGTTCATATTAAAATGAATTTACTTAGATACCGTTTGGGGCACTGACTGTACCAGGTGAGAGACAATTTTATTAAGACAAACTTAACTCGTACAGTTGAAAGTGATCTGATCTATCAGTATCCAATTAAGGTACATATTTTTTTTATGAAATCCTAAAATGTTCATATGTGTGTAAGCGAGTTTCTTTATTCCATCATAATTTCAAAATGTACGTATAAACAGATTCGGATGTATGGAATATCGCTAGAATCCTTACATTATCCCAAGTGACACTAGTTATTGACAATAAAATTTATAAAATAAATTAAAAATTGAAAAACACGAACGCCCTGCCAAAAAAGAACTCAAAGGTATGTACGAGTATATCATTTAATTTAAAAGTGTTCCATAGAACGGTTCCCCAAATTTTTTTATATTTAAATCGTTGTAATCGTTCATTTTTAATCGATTTAGTTTAATTATTTTGTTTTTTCTTAAATTCAGTCAATCAGTGCCCATTGTTGCAATAGTACGTTTAATATTTAATAACCATGTTCAAATTGATTTTTATTTATGTTTGAAAAGTGATAAGGAAAGGGAGAATATGTATCGCAAACTTGGACAAAGTGGTATTCAAAGAGAGAGAGAGGCTTCAGCGGTTTTTCATTTACTAGCTGACTACATCGACGCTCAATCTACTTCCGTTAGTTTTCTTAGGAAGTTGAGCTTTTTAATTGGTATAAAACCTCCACTTAACCTAATTCCTAAAGCGGGGCCAAAAAAGGAAGGAGGGTGAACTTCATGGGTCTTAGGCGGCGCTTTTATTGTTTTATAGAAATTTATTCTGAATCTGAAGCACGATTTAGTGGTGCTCAAATGTAAGTCCCGTAACGTTAATTTAAAATTTATTTCTAATGCTTTATTATTCTATTGAATGTAATTACCAAAGATACTTAAATGTATGTATATCCATACTAATATTAATATTATAAATGCGAAAGTAACACTGTCTGTCTGTCTGTCCGTCTTTCACGTCTAAACTACTGAACCGATTTTGATGAAATTTGGTACAGAGTAGGGAGTGCAATCTTGCAGCAAATCATGAATCTCGGTATTTGCAAGATTTCAAAGATCTAATCTCGCAAGATCTCGGTATTTGCGAGATCTCGCTCTTTTGCTAAATACAGGGCGGAAAAAAGTGTAGAAATTAAATAAAAAGGAACTAAAATTATTGTACCAGAAATAGTTGCCAATGAATCCGTTTAATGTCAAAAATCAACCTTATACGAAGAGGCTAAAGCTTCATTTACTGTCTAATCATTTTGGTCGGACTGTATTTTAATTATTAGTATTCTATTTAAAGTATTGAAGCTTGATGAACTTTCGTTATAGGTGCGCAAAAATGAAATAATATTATTACATGAATCATTTATTTTAAAAAAATATGGTTTAGTTTGAAAAAAACTCCTTAAAAGTCTAGAATGTCGTCAGCTAACTGGCTTCGGATATTTCGGGCTATATATACACCCAGCAGCAGAAAAAGTCCTTTCTGCTTCTACGCTTATTGGCACCACACCACTGACGACAAGCACTGGTAAGCTGACTGCAGGTGCTGTCCTTTTGGCCCTCCTGCTTCGAAGGAATGGCATGGAATGCGTTGCTGCGCAATCTTGCAAATCTTGCGAGATCGCGCGGAATTTTTAATGCAAGTTTGATCTCTCAAAAATAGTGCGAGATCTCGGTATTTCAAGATCTCGGAATACCGAGATTGCACTCCCTAGTACAGAGATAGATTAGAGCCTGGGAAAGGACATAATAAGCTACATTTTATCCCACAGTTGTGCACGATATAACCTGGATAGCGATTCTGTAACAATCAGTCATTGTCATTACACTGAAACCCTATCGACACTCTGTCGGCATTATGAGATCAGTGGTCTCACAGTGCCGTCCAAATGATTATCGTTTCAATCTCAATCGTCTCTCAATAGTTTGAGAAAATGGTGGCGATTTCCAGCCAGAGTCACGTTTTTCAGAGACAAAAAGTAAAGATTTTCGAAACGTCAATGCCACTCAGAAGTAATCACTGTCAGTGACTTGCCATGATGTAATTATCATCTGGGGGCTCGGTAGTGCGTCCTTCCCAAGTAGAACAAAAACAAACAAAAAAGGCATAGTACCCCATTTTTTCTCGGAGCCCATTCAGGACATTTTCGAAGTGCGTATGTAACGTTAACCACTTCAACAAATTTTATATGGGTTATAAGTGTTCGTAAGTACCTGTCAAGAAACTATCACACACCGTGTTGAACTCGACTGTCTAGTATCGAACTTAATTTTTTAAACCTGCCCTAAAGTATCACTGAATAGCTTTTAAAAATATCTGTAATGGTTCAGTTTGTTGCCTGAAAGAAATAAGTCAAAACGGCTGATAAATGGAGTCTTTGATACCTATACTTATATTTTTTGGTGTACAATAAAAAGTATTGTATTGTGTTGTATTGGGGCTAACTGTTTTAGAAAATATAACTTATTTTATAACTCAAAAAAACTTATGTAAAAAAAAGTTCCTTGTTACACTCTGAACCATTTCATTGAGTCTTAAAATAAATATTAATGCAAAACATGACAAATCTTACTTCATCTGTTTTTCGTATTTTGAGCTGCTATTCTTGTTTCTAATTGGAAAAATAGAAGTGTATTTAAATAAGTAATTTAATGTTACAGCAGAAAAATTTAAGAAATATATACTTAGGGGATTTTATAGTTTTCCTAAGGGATTTTCTTTTGTATTGCGCACTGCCAAGGAGTGGAATTCTCTGCCGGCGTTTGTATTTTTGAGCTCATACAACCCGAATATCTTTAAAGTACGAGTGAATAGGCTTCTTCTGAGTAAGTTCGCTACATCCTCAACCACATCTTTGCCCTGAGCTAGATTGTAGTCAAGAGCGAACCCAGTGCATTAATATTTAATTTAATTTTTTCTATGCTGACACCGGATGAAATCTTGACTTTTGTAGTTTTAATTTCCTATATTTATTCTTCGCCTTACGAATTTTCGATCAGGGTCACGTGTCAGTCACGTACCCTGACGCGAGTTTAACATTTTTACCCATACTTCAAAGTGCACAACGCCGCTAAAGAAGTTTTCACTTCAAAAAATTATATCCCACAACCTTTTTTAGTAGAGAAACGCAGTGCGAGCATGTTGCGAGACTTGCTTCTTTTTACATGTTTTTCAATTGGATAGTATTTAAATTGTCAGAATTTCAATTTCTTTATAATTGTTATATATCTTAACATAAAATGTACCGAAAGCTTTTAAAAACCAGGTCAGAAATAAGTAAAAGCTTGGAAACAGGCTTCAAATATTGTACTTTTGAACGGATTACGGGTATCAGCTGCTGCAGGTCAGTCTTTTTAGTTTTTATCACAAAAATTACTCTTTTAATTTTTTAGTCTTTATCTTTACAAAATCACGAATTACTCGTTGTTCACGCTTATTTCTTTGCCCTCATAACCTGTGTGACGCTTGAGAAAGACATAATATGATGTTTTTTGGAAAACACAGCAAAAAAATAGGCGCATCGCATTTCATAGATTTGAATTCTTGAAGAAGTGATTACCGCTTAGCGTTTATCTGTTTCATACCTAACTACGACGAGAGTCTTAGCTGACCAGTGACCATCTGACCCAGCTGGCTTACATATTGGAAATAGCTCAGCATGCTGTAATTTATTTTATAAATTGCAACTTTTATTCCAGGTGTGAGTCGAGGGTTTAAACTTGGACAAGAATTGAATTTGCACATCAGGCAAGGAGAGGCCATTCAAAAAGTTGATTATTTCATGAAAATGAAATAATTATCGGAATATCTACAAAAAGTACGATTGAGCATAGTTTTGTAGTAGTAATTTAATAATGATTCCTAATCTAATAAATTCCAAACATGCAAAGCATAAGGATTATTCGTTTTTCTGTTCCTTTCACCCAGTAGTTAGGTATTCTGAATGTTATCTGCCCTTATATTTACAATCAATGGAAACCTGCATGTACATTGCTGGTTGCTGTTCCGGGACTGTATACGATACCTAAAACACTTGTATGTGTAGTGTATACTACATAATCTCATTCCATACTCTATTTGACTATTCCAGAGCTTTTATACAAACAATCCCTGGGGATTCTAGACGGTACCTGATTTCATAATCTTGGTTTCATTAAATAAATAAATAAAACGCCATACACTCAAAGGCTTCTTAAGGTTTTCCCTTGTGTCGTGGGTCCCTCTGAACCCCTTATAAAGACAGACACAAACACTCACGACCCGACAATAAACGTCTGCTTTTAACACAAATATTTGCCCCAACTGGGATTCGAACCCAGGACCCGTCGATCAAGAGGCAGTGCCACTACCACTCGACCAAACCGGCCGTCAATTGCTAGTAACATTATGGTAACATTATACAACCTTAATGCAATCTTACTGTTCAGCAAGTACTTGGAACTTCCTTCTTACTTCTGTAGAAACTCTAGAAAATAAAATTTTCTAAAACATAAAATTCCAAAATAGAGTCAGAGATGTTTCGGCTTTTATATACCATCCCATAAGTACCACTTTTCAACCGACTTTAAAAAAGGAGGAGGTTCTCAATACGACTAAGTTTTTTAGGGTTCCGTACCCAAAGGGAAAAAACGGGACCCTATTACTAAGCCTCCGCTGTCCGTCCGTTCGTCTGTCACCAGGCTGTATCTCGTGAACCGTGATAGTTAGACAGTTGAAATTTTCGCAGATGATGTTTTTTCATTGGCCCTATAACAATTGTTTTTAGTATTTAATACTAAAAACCAGAATAAAATAAATATTTAAGGGGGCTCCCATACAAAAAACGTGATTTTTTTGCTCATTTTATAGAAAGTCTGTTTGAGGCTGTATCTCATGAACCGTGATAGTTAGACTGTTTAAGTTTTTACAGATGATGTATTTCGTTTGCTGCTATAACAACAATTACTAAAAACTAGAATAAATTAAATATTCAAGGGGGCTCCCATATAACAAACGTGATTTTTTGCCGCTTTTATAGAGATAATGGTGTTTATAGAGTCCGACTCGCACTTGGCTGGTTTTATAAGTAATAGTACGGAACCCTTCGTGCGCGAGTCCGACTTGCACTTGACTAGTTTATATTTAATGTTTGTTCTTCGAAAAAATATACTCCTTTTCTAGTAATTTTACTAGTACTTTTAAATTTTTTTTACAAAAACTAAAATTACATACAAACCAAAACGGCATCAAAATAATTAGTGACGTTTTGGTTTGTGGTAATTTGCTAATAGGCATTGTAGTCCGCGGAAAATACGATAACTGAAGAAATAAATCATGTAATTTTAAAATATTCGAAGTTCCACAGTAACACGTTTATGCTACGGTACCCCACACGTCATCTTCCTCTGATGAAGAACTCCATCTCGACCATTAAACTTTATGCACTTGTCCTGCAAGTAGCTTTCAACCAGGCGCTACAGGTAGGAAGGTACCTGATGGTAAACCAGTACCTCCCTTATCGTCCTCCAGGGTAACGAGTTAAAGGCGTTGTTGATATGAAGACTTGCCGCAATCGCGTCCACCACGTCGAGCGTAACTATCGGAAACCGAACTGGGTACCTAGACAAGCTGCTTTGACAGCGACTGCAGAAAACGAATAGAAAGTTGAAAATGTATGGGAATGACGGACACTGTAGAAAAGTAACGTCATGAGCCTCCATAGATTAAGAAATTGCTAGCCATGCGCTATCTATCAATAGGCGTTTATGCGTACTTTTTGACGCTTGGTTTCGCTACGTCATTTACATTTGTTTACAATTATATTGTGATAAAATAAAGTTGTTTTTTTATGAAGATTACAAGATTCCGCCCCGAAAAAGACCCACTGACCGACTTACCTTAACAAAAATGAAAGCATAAATGTGAATGAAGATAAGGAAAGAGTCAAAATATGCGTTGGGAACATAATTTAATAAGCAAATGTGAGTTTACAACCTGAATTAATTCTACAAGAGTTATTTACTGAAATTCATTAAGATATTATAAAATAGTAATCTGTGGACGTGTCTGTGCCTGCGTATTACCCTTTACTTTAAACAAATTTTGGCTTTTTCAGGAATTTTACGCTTAAAGTTGTGTGACAATAACGTCGTATCAGACCAACAATAAACGCACAGGAAAAAGATCTGCTGCAATAATTAAACAAGTTTTATGATGCCCTCAACTATTTTAGCTATAAAATATTTACTTTTGATAACTCTGCAAGAAAGATCTCAAAAAAAAGTAAGTTTTAGCAACATATTTTAGTAGGTGTATTTATCTAACTATAACTTTCCAATTCCCATAAACCCTATGTGTTTTAGAATTTCAAATCATTGTTTTAAACCAACTCCATAAAAAGAAGGTTTTTGTTGGTATATGTTAGTCTAATATTAGTGCTCCACATAAGTCTATTTATGTATGAATGTCCGAGCATATCTTTACTATTATGCGTTATTCCCAACTTAGGAACAGTGCATGTTTCATCAAAATCGTTTCAATAGTTACACAATAAAACATAATACAATAAGTAGGTAATCATAAATAGGTATGAGGTTCAGAACAACAGTTTGTATGAAGAAAGAATATTTATTATTTAGGTAGGTACCTACAGAGTTTTTGACTGTGTCAGAACCATACTCAATAATAATATTATTAATTTTATAAATAGCATGTTCTTCTGTTCCAGGATTAACAGCCAATTTGCCTTTGAACACCAACATCTGTTCTTCAAAAGCAGAGTTAATCAGCTGCCTCAAGTTCCTCTTGAAAAATTTTGTTCTTGAAAAATTTTGTATTAACAGTGTTCAGGGATGAACAAGGATCCTACAAGGGATGAATTAGTGGAAAATCCCCCATCTCTCCAAACAATAAACAAAAAATACTAGAAATATTGTAAAATAAGTGTTCATTTGGATGTAATATCATAAAACAAAGTCTTTTTATTCATATACAATAAAATAAAATAAAACTAACGTCGAACTCATTGTTTTGGTGAAATTAACAAAAAGGCAAGAGGCTCCAGATCTCCAGCTTTCTGTGCCCCATTTGCAGCCACCTCCTGCCCTGTCTCCAGCCACCACGTAAACATACAATGTTTATTATTTTTTTATATGTTAGGTTAAAAGTAGGCTTATCGCTACCTCTTGATCGACGGGTCCTGGGTTCGATTCCCAGTGGGGGCAACCCTTTGTGTACCTTCCAAAAGGGACCCACGACATAAGAAAGAGCTTAGTGTGGACCTTTGAGTGCGAAACGATTATTATTATTTTTATTAACATGACGACTCAACGACACGTCAATAAACCTATCCGTTTTATTTTTCGGTGGTGTATTTCTTAACTTATACCTATGTTATACCTACCTACCGAGAGGGATCCCTGTCTTTACAGTAAAGAGCACGAGAATTTTGACAATAGCGTCCTTTATGTACTGCAATAAGATTGATTGGAAGTATCTTAAGATGCTCATGACTTAGGCCAAATAAGTGTGAACACGAATGAAAAAATTACTTTTCTGAAAAAATTCCTCAAAAAATTAAAATAACTCGAAAACTATAAAAAATATACATGAGGGTGTTTCGGATGCACCAAAGGGTGTTCTACCTCAGGACTTCCGCTTGACACAATTTTTTGGGACAGGGTGTATTTGATTTCAAAATTTTTTTACTAAATCTAATACATAAAATTCTTGTGTCCCGGTGTATGTTACT
Source organism: Aproaerema taeniolella (assembly GCA_949987775.1). Lineage (NCBI taxonomy): Eukaryota > Metazoa > Arthropoda > Insecta > Lepidoptera > Gelechiidae > Aproaerema > Aproaerema taeniolella. The sequence goes on along the minus strand of OX465258.1, from coordinate 10,702,742 downwards.
AAACTCCGATTTTTATGAAATGTGTGCATATTGGGTTGGTCTGAGAATCGGGAAAACACATTTATAAGATTTGTGTGTGTATGTATGAAAAAATACAAAAACACTTGTGTTCCACGCAAGTGCAGCTGCGGGCGGAAAGCTAGTATTAAATAAAGGTGTGGGAGTGTTGTCCCAGCGTTGGACAATGGTAGAGTCGAGTAGGGGAGAAATAATACGCTTGAGTGCGCTGTCTGTACAGTCCAATGCGTGTGCCTGCCTACAATGTTGGTTGTTTATATTTTGAAATAATTTCGACTTTCTCTGCAGTCGGTGCTATCCCTTCACTTATCACTTTATAACCAAGGAAGTTGATTTCGTGTTGGTCGAATTCGCACTTATTTACGTTTAATGCTAAGCCGTATTCGTGTTATCGCGATAATACTAGTTGCAGTAGTAGTTTCGCTTTTGTCATCCAAAGAATCCATGTTAAAACTCTGTTCGAGCAAAAAAATTACGATTGTCTGCAATTTCTTCGAGTTATTTTCTAGAAAGGATTGGATTTTTCACTTAATTGGCCATAACATTGGTCTAGCTAGCGACATACATACAATGCAACTGGTACCCACAAAGGTTTCAAAAAACAAATGAAGAATACTAATAGAAGTTATTAAATATTTTATAGCTGTCATGTCATGACAAAGTCATGTCAAAGCATCAGTCATCTTGATGGTCAAGAAATAACTAAAGTTACAAAATATCCTTTATATTTATCCACTAGAATGTCTATTGAATGTATACAAATGTATACATATTAATGACAAATGTCATGGATAGTTAAAAATGACATTGGAATGAGAAGTTATTTCTGATCTTGTTTCGAATATATTATTATGGAATAAATATTTACCTAATTTTGACATAGTTTAATGGTTAGATAAATTTGAAACACATTGTTGTACACTTCATTCTGGATTGGTAAAGGTCCAGATATTTTAGACACTGTGACAACGTATATATATTATTGCTCGTGACTGTACATCTTATAAAAAAACACTAAGGCTACTTTGCGTCTATGAGCTAGAGTTTGGAGCTTATCCTTCACCAGATTTTTATCACCGATAAGCAGCCTGGCTCTGCATCCACCGAGTCCAGTTCAGCTAGTTGGTATTTGGCCGAACCATCCCAAAGGTGGCTACAATACTCTGTGCACGATCAGACCTGTGCCTTTTATAGGATAAGAAGTTGATCTGGCGTGAAGTATCGCTTAGCCTTGTTGAAGATGCCCAGCTTTTTGGCCGCAGTCTGAGCCTTAGACTCGATGGAGGTGCAGAAGTTAAAGTTGGCAGACAACTTCATGCCAAGGAGTTCTAGCTCATCGGTTATAGACAAAAATGTACTCCGGAAAGTAGGAGTCATGTTGAATGGACTCCTTTTAGCGGACAAAGGCACGCTTGCGTTTCGGCGGCATTAAAACTCACTAAATTAATGTCATTGGGAGACAAGTCTTAAGGTTGAGTTTACTCGCTCAACCATTACCTCCCTCTCATTTCGAATTTCATCCCTACCAGCTCTTGCACTAGACAGATAGACTGTGCTGTCATCCGCGTACGCAACCGTTCCAGGCAAAAGCATGTCGTTGATATGCAGCAGGAAAAAAGTCGCAGAAAGAACAGACCCCTGAAGAACTCCGGCATTAACAGCCATAAAGTCAGAGGAGCACCCATCGACGACTACTTGGATCGACAGTTCACTTAGGAAGTCAGCAATCCAGCTACAAATACTGGCAGGGACGCCGTACGCAGGACACTTGCGTGCCAAACCCTGTCAAAAGCCTTCGAGATATCAAGTGACACGGCGAGAGCTTCACCGTGTTTCTCGATGGCTTTGCCCGAGCAGCAGCAGTGCGTGACTACACTAAAAGATCCCCAGTTGATCTTCCCCGGCGAAAGCCATATTGGTGATCACTGAACAGGACGTTAGCTTCTAGGTATGTCAGCAGTTTGCTGTTCAGTACTCTTTTCATAACCTTACAGAGTATGGAAGTGATGGCAATAGGACGGTAGTTAAAGGGGTAGTTAAAGGGGTCAGCACGACAACCCTTCTTGGGTTAGCAAGTTTCCAGGACTTAGGAGGGTGCAACCCTCGGATATTAATGAGTTACATTAAATGACCAGAAATCTTGAAAATTATATCGAGAGCGGAACTCACAAATTGGGAGGTTTTTAAGCCATACGCTTCCAGATCCTGTACCTACAAACTTCGCATTTCTGCATAAATCGACCCATATTCAAAAACTAGACGCTTTTAGCACCATTTTTCTCAACACTGCAATGCAATCCAAAACACAATTTCGCAACCAAATACCAAATACTGACTCCTGTCTTTAAAATATTTATTAAATAAAATATTTGTAAATATTGATCATATGTTTGAAAATTTGTTCTACATTGTAAATACATATACATAAATCTTAATAATTTCAATTAACATTAAAGCAAAAAAAATATTTTAATTAGTTGCTTGCTTTAAAAAAATTGTTCAAGTATGGTGGAAAGTTTTCCGAACTGCAATTACACTTACTTCCCGCCAAATTACTGACAACCACTTTATTTTAAAAGAAAAGCGGTGTTTAGTTTTTGCAAAAAAATTACAGTATACTTGTTTACATTAATACCGCTTATGTTTATAATTATTATAATCTACTATCTGTCCGCCCGCGACTTCGTTTTCGTTGGAATTGTCGTGATAATAAGGAACACAAAAAAATAAAAAATGGGTGCGTGTACTTATGTACGCGCGTGAGAAGTTATACTTCTTTGAGCGGTTAAGCAGACAGCTTCATACTGTTAATTTTGTGTCACAGATGCGCGCGCATCTTAAAATTTCACTCTCATCATTTTTTCATAACGCGCCTAGCTTCATACTGTTAATTTTGTGTCACAGATGCGCGCGCATCTTAAAATTTCACTCTCATCATTTTTTCATAACGCGCCTAAAGAAGTATAACTTCAAAAAGAATCATACAAATAGTTCTAGCTGTTCTCGAGTTTTGCGCTTAGCAACAGATTTAGTGATTTATTTTTTAAATATAGATAATTAAGTGAGCTTGCTAGAGTTTGGCGCCAGCTGTGGAAAGGGTATTTTCCCCTACTTTTGTTATTAAGATTACAAGTCATAGACATAGAAAAAATAAGGTTAGATGCCAAAACGACTTGTTTCCATGCTCGAAAATATTTCCAAAAGTAATAATTTCTGGGCCAAAGGTCTTGTAACGAGGCCATAAACTCCAAATACAATAAAAAAATACAATTTAGTTTTCTACATTCGCTTTCGCTATGAAGATTTGTGTTGTCAATTCGTAGACAAGCTTACGCGTACAAATAAAACGCTGTGACGAATGCGTGATTTGACAGTTCTGGCGAACATGAATGTCAAATTTTGTGACAAGTCTCATAAAGAATCACACAAGCAGTGGTTGCAAACATAAAATTCCATTTGTTGTTATACCTATTTTATTTGTTAAAACTAAGTCAGAGTCCATTTTCGCGGTCTGACGACATTCGTTCGGGAATGGAGAACCGACACCTAATAGTTCTTACACTTCTTGACATTAGCAACGCGTTCAATACCGTTGACTATGACATTCTACTAGGGTTGCTGGATTCACCTAATTAATTGCCAACAGTGATTACCTGGTTTCAAAGTTACCTGCACGGACGACGGCAGTGAATTCGCATCGACGACTCTGTGTCGTCATAGTGCGACATCGCTTCTGGCGTCCCGCAGGGTGGCGTGCTGTCTTCTCTTCTCTTTGCCATCTTTATCAGCTCTATCACATCCTCACTCTCTTCTTCCTACTTATCACATGTATGCAGACGACCTACAAATCTACACTCAGGCGTCTCTGGCCAATCTAGCTGATGCTATGGTTACCACCAATAGTGATCTTGCTTTATGTTACCACCAATAGTGATCTTGCGAGGAAGATCACCAATAGTGATCTTCCTCTTTTGGCCTTCAGTAAATCCCAGCAAGACACAGACCATAATAATTGGCAGCTCAGGTTGAATATCTAGAGTTAGCTTTTTCTCTTCTTTGTTTCTCTTCTCCGGTTGCCTTGAAAAAATTGCTGTTTAGCAATGTTCAACTTTTTCTCCGCTCTATATTCAGAGCAATTATTAAAAGTCATAGAATAGAATATAATAGAAAAAATCTTTATTTTATAGGACATTCAGGATACCACTTAAAACAAGTCAAGATTACATGAAATAGGTACATAATAAACATACATTAAAGGATTTAAATACATACATCCGCATTCGTTCTATTGACCCTACTGACTCTACGCCTATTGGCAAAGGTGTAGTCTTCCCCAGCAGTCATATCGAATATTAAACTAACAAACAAACGGCTATTTCTGTTTTTTTTTTTATATATATAATTGTTAGGACCACTACCAGTATCGTATATCCAAGTTTGCAGCTTCGAAAGGCCTGTGCAAATTTCCGTAGACTTCAGGTAAATTACTAGGGAAATCGAGAAATTTTAGCATTTTTTTGGTTAAAAACATATTGTTCGTTTGAGATTTGGCAGCCACCTGGTTTTATCAAGTTTTTTTAAAATGTCACTTTCTTTGGGAAAAAATAATACTTTTTTTGTAATTTCTCGGTTAGTACAGAGCAGGTTCTCGCAATTTTGATCTTTAAAAAAGTTTAAGTTTTAATTTTAAACGCATACTTTAGAATTAATATTGAGAATACTAAAAAAATGCGAAAATTTCGCGGTTTTTCGAGTGCTGCAAAATTAGCACAGGTCTTTCAAAGCTGCAAACTTGTATAGGTACTGGAAAGTGGTCCTAACAACATATATTAAAATCAGAATTAGCCGTTAGTTTGTTGGTTTAGACATTACTCGTGTTAAATATGACTGGCGTATAATTTTTGTAGAGTAAAACAAAAAGATATGATTAGTGGCACAGTTTGGGCCTTTCGATAATTTTATTTCAACTCTTTAATTTGTTTTTTGTTTGTAAAAAAATGTTTACTACCAATGCTTATTTGTTTATATTTACATGATTTCTAATGCTTATTAAAAGGAAAATTTTTATTTCCCAATACGCTGATGATTTTGTGGTCTACTGCTACTGCAAGTTTGCTTCTGAAGGCGAGGTGAAGATCCAAGAGTCGTTGAATTGATTAGAAAGTTATTTATTGTTTGAAATTGGTCTAGAAATATCTCCAAGTAAAAGTAAAATGTGTTTATTTAAAAGTGGGTTTAAAAAAGAGCATGTCGATATCTAGCTTCACAATCAGCCCTTGCCAGGAGTGGATTCGGTTAAATACTTGGGACTTTGGCTGGATAAAGGTTTAATGTGGAGTAAGCATATCAATGAAATTAAAGAAAAGGCTCTAAAGTATGTGAACGTGTTTAGAGCGCTTGCTGGCTCTGGTTTTGGAATTCATCCTACTCAGCTTAGACGCTTATACATAGCAATTGTTCGAAGTGGATTAGTTTATGCCAGTTTCTTATATTCTCTTCGGGATAATTGTTTTAAGAGATGGAGATGGGCAGAATACTTTGACGAAAGGTCGCTTACGAAAGGCATATGGTATAAGACCATCCAGCCTAGTCTTCCAAGGTTCCTGTGGTTTAACCCGTGTGAGTTGGATCACCAGGATTTAGTGATTGTTACGCATCATATGATCGAAACTATTCCATTGAATAGTTTCGGTCATATGATGCGTAAGGAAGCTTCTCCAAATTGCTACCTTAGAGTTGAAGACATATATCATGTTACAATTACAATGGAGTGTGGTCGGAGTAAAGCGATGAGAACGCAGCTTGTTATACGTAGCCCCAATATCGGCATGGTGAACAGCATCTTGGACCTTCCAGAATCTGGTTTGGCCAAGATGCTTATCTGTTTTTATTATGATTTCTTAGATGAAAAATTAGAAGCGAGGGATTAATTTTGGTTCTAGGCTAAGTTTCCTCTATATGAGTGTCACGCTGAGGGTGACATTTCATAAAACCCTAAATAAATAAAATTAGATTAAAAAATATATTTCTAATACTTAAAAAAAACGATTGTAGGCCTTGATTAAGATAGTATAGTAGTAGTTTTCTTTTATCTATTACGATAGGCAAAGTAGAGAGCCATACAGCTAATAAAAACTAAAAGGAATTACAGGAAAGAGGCATTAATCAAAATGATTGCTATCTGACTCTAACATATTATTAAAGGTTTGTTTCTGGTAATTAGATTTGTAAACCATAAAACAAAAAACCTTAAAAAAAACTAAGTGTTTTTTTAGGGTTCCGTACCCAAAAGATAAAAACTGGACCCTATTACTAAGACTCCGTTGTCCGTCCGTCTGTCTATCACCAGGCTGTATCAGTTGAAATTTTTACAGATGATGTATTTTTGATAATCCTAAAACATTTTAGAAAAATCTGAAAGATATTTTTATTGTTTCTAATAAATATAATTGCTTACCTCATTTCCTTAGTAATCCCGATAAGATAAATAATAAATTTTTAGACATTCCCGGATCTTCTTCGGTTTCTCTATCAGAACTCACGTATTTCGAGTTTCAAAAATTTTGAAAATCCACAATGACACTTTTACCGGTTGAAGAAAGTGAAGATTAAATCGAAAGCTACTGGAATAGACGAAATTAGCAGAGAGATGATTCTGCTCACGCTACCTCGGACACTCACTATTTTAATGGCCATAGTAAATAGATCTATAATATTAGGAGTTGTTCCCTCGTTGTTGAAAGCAGCCATTGTTACTCCTCTACCCAAGGTAGACAATCCTTCGAATTTTAAGGACTTGCGTCCCATAAATTTTCTACCGTTTCTTGCATACAACAAACGTGATTTTTTTGCCGTTGTTATAGATAATGGTACGGAACCCTTCGTGCGCGAGTCCGACTCGCACTTGGCCGGTTTTAAAAAAAAATATTTCGATCTCACTAAAGTAAAATTGAACTCCATACAGCCGAGTAGTAGACAGCGCTTTTTATGGAATTTTCTTCAAAGCTGGCTTAGATAATTCCTCATTAAAATTATTTTCACATAAATAACTTTTCTTAGCTTAGATTCCTAATATAATTTCTCAATTTAATCTTTGAAGTGTAAAAAAGAAACAAAACTTTTTTAAGAGGTGATTACCGTATGTACGGAGGGATGCATATCACTCTTTGGCCACATATCACGCGTGCACTCTTTGCTGTTGCGATAAGAGCGGTTTTGCAACGAAAATGGAGTAACCTGATACGTTGGCCTCTGTACAGCTTGCCACAATACATTTTTAAAATACATGGGCGACATTTTGGAGAAGGCTTTTCGTCCCAGTGTCCATCTATCTTCGAACTTTGGAGCTGTTGCGCTATGATAGCTCGATCCTTTTATTTTTGGTAGGTCAATCTAGCCTACGTCAGTCTTTCTGCGTTTCCTGCACCCTATGGTGGCTCCGAGGTGATCAGAGCATACATAGTTTACCACAGAATACCTTTACTTGAATCTTTTGTGACTCATTTTTATATTATTTGATTAAATGTAGGTATAACTAGTAAAATTAAATCATCTTTCATCTTTAAAAAATTAATTAAAATTTGGCTAGATCAAAATTAAAATAATATTAATTATAGACGGTGATAGCCCAGTTGGTAATTAGCAGACTTGTAATCCGAAGGTCGTAGGTTCAAATCCTGATGCGGACCTGTACCACTAAGTTCGTCTTTTCGGATTTATGAACGGATTGCTAATTATCACTTGCTCAACGGTGAAGGAAAACATCGTGATGAAACCCGCCCGTTCAAGAAAATTTTCGAAAGACGAGTATTGGGTCAGAGTGGTGGACTATGGCCTAAATCCCCTTCGTGTTTCGAAGGGAGGCACGTGCCCCTCGGTGGGGACGTAATAAGTATATATATGGGCTGGTAAACAAAAAATTAATACATTAATTAATATACTGTTAAATACGCGGCTAAGAAAGCCACTTATACCTTTCTACCCGTCGCGTTTGAGACCGCGGGACCCTGGGGCAGATAGGCCACGGCGTTTGTCAGGGATACCGGCAAAAGATTAACGGACAGAGGGGCTGATCCGCGCGCCGGGTCTTTCCTGGTCCAAAGACTCTCCATCGCGATTCGACGCGGCGGTAACGCTGCGAGCGTGATGTGGACCTTTGCTCTGGGTGAGACTTTGGCCGGATTTTAACTTGAACTTTGTGTTTTACATTTAATTTTATTAGTTTTAAGTTGTGACATTTAATTTTATTTTAATGTATTGTTAGAATTGATTTTGAAAAATGTTATCAACTTGTATTAATATTATAATTAATTATATAATTATCATTATACTTATTAGTTTATTTATCTAAGAATACCTAACCATTACAATTGAAACTTAATCTATATATCTATGCAAATATTATTAAGAGGAAAGATTTCTATTTTTGTATGTAACGAATAGGCTCCGACTCCGAAACGACTGGACCCATTTTGAAAATTCTTTCACCATTAGGATGCTACATTATCAATCAATCAATCAAATCATTTATTATCAGGCATCTAAGGCCCATAGATAAATACCTTACAGACTAACATACATATGAATTATAATTAACAAAATAAAATAAAACTAAGTAACACTATTTCCCGGGTGTTTTTCCGGGGGTGTCTGCAGCCGGGAATCTCCCTCGGAAACGGCGGAACACCACGCCCTCCGGCCAAAAGTTCTCCTTCATGACGGTCTCCAGCATGAACGTCGGGAACCGCACCACGAATGCTTTGCAACTAGCATGGTAATGCGATTCCAATGGTTTCACTCTCTGGAGACCTAAGGGAACTTTTGTCTTCTGCCGTATGTACTCGACGACGTCTTGCAGCTCAGTTCTGTAGTGCAGTCGCGACAAGTACACAGGCGTGCTCGGAGCTTCAGCACGCAGACTCACTTCCGGGTCCGTCGCTGCCGTCCCACAGCGATTCTTGTTACCCGATCGCTTGCGCTTCTTCTGCACCTTGACGAAGCCATCTTCGTCACGGTGTCCCACTTTTGGAGGAGGTTGAGTCACAGCAACTGGTGTTTTGCTGGCCGTGACGACCTTAGCGAACGTCTTGGACGCTCGCGTGGTGGTAGCGGCAGTCACCGGCGCCGCGAGCGGCACGCCGGACTGGTGGCTCGGGCGGGGGAGCGGGGCGCGGAGCGGGCGCGGGCGGCGAAGCGGCGGCGGCCGGCGGAGCGCGCGCTGCTGACACAGCAGCGGGCGGTGACGCACCAGCCGACTCGAAACTTGACCCCAGTGACGTGCTGAGGCACGCTCCGCGCCTCGAGTTGATGTTCGGGCCGGCGGCGTCCGGTGACGACCTACATATCGCGAGTGACGCACGCAAGGTATCGACCTCCTTGCGCAACTCACTCACGGTGCGTTCCGATGCCTCGAACCTCAACACCATCTGCGCCTGATTCGCCTTCAAGGATACGATATCCTTCAGGAGGCATGTGACGTCCACGTGGTCGAACGTGACAGGAGGAAGCTTGTGCAGCTTCTGGGCCACGAACGTAGGCACGTCGTCAGGATTGGTCTCCTTCAGCAGCGTGATGATGTCCTGTAGACTCTTCCGCGTCCCGTCACGCCGGCGAAACACCATCTGGTCCAGCTTGTTGGTGGACACGAACAAAAGCTTCTTCGCCTCAGCGATGTCAGCCTCACTAAAGTTCGACTGACATATCTGGAGAGCACTATCCTCGTAAATTACATCCAGCTTTTGTTGAAGGAATGCAAGGAGCTCGTTCACCACAAGTTTTGCGCTCATGGCAACAAATTTCAAGCGACGGCTGACGCCGCGCTTAGCTGCAAATAATTTGTGAATAAATTTACACTTAGCAATACGTCTACATAGCACCGCGTTCGCTTGAGACTGAGTAACATAGGCTACAAATTTCCCAGAATTCTCACGGGGACGAAGTCTCGAGTGGGATGCTAGTGTATATATACAAAAAGATACATACAGTCGAACATAGAACCTCCTCCTTTTTTGAAGTCGGTAGCCGTGTGGTGGTTGGTTGAGAATAACACCACCTCATTTCTTTCCGTTGGTGTCGTAAGAGCCGACTAAGGAAACACAAATGAGACCTGCCTCCTATTAATCTGCCCCAGACAACGACACCTCAATTTGTTCTAAATCTGAGGTGGCGTCCTATGGTCTCATGCGGTGTGGTAGGCTTTGTAAAGGGCCGTCTGTTTCGCGACCACCCTCCTACCGAAGTCCGACGCCAAACAGCTTGCTGTGTTCCATCGGTGCGTAGAAGTACCAATGCCTTGATAGGAATTTTCTGGGTTAACTTGCTCCATCCTCTACCTTATCTATGACCTTGGTCAAGATTGAGGTCAAGAGTTGACCCATCGTATAATAATAAAAAAAGAACCCCCTTTTTCTTCTAGTTATGATATAACTTGAGAACGGCTTGATCGATTTGGATGTTTCCTTTTTTTGTTGTGTTCCTTAATGTCACGTTCAGAAACGAAGTCGCGGGCGGACAGCCCTAGCTAGTACTAAATAATAATTACCCGACTATTTGGCACTATCTATTTAATTACCGAAAATATGAGTTTATATAATCTTAGATAAAATTTAATTGTTGCCTCTGTATCTAAATCAACCATTTTGTTTCGTTTTATACAAATAATTTACGTTTTTTACTCGTTTTCTGCAGGGTTTCAGTGAATGCTAGTTTTCTGTAGCGTTTCTATCAAGTTTCTATTGATAGAAGCGCTAACTTTCTATAGCGATTGTCAAAAAGAGCTGCTTGGCTAGCAATTTTTGTTCCACGCATTCGACAAAATGCAGTTTTTTTTTGGTTTTTATTTAAGTTATAGTATTTGAGAAAGAATAAAAAAGCTCCTCTAGCTTTGTCTCTTTCTATTAACCTATATGCGCAAACATTTCAAAACATAATTTTACTATTTTCTATATGTCTATGCTGCGGTAACTACTGTTTTTTTACTTTTTGTTTAAGATGAAGTATATGAGAAAGAAAAAGACGCTCTTATGGAAGCTATGTAGCTTTTTTCTTTCTACCTCACTCAGATGCGCAAGAACCGTCACGTGTCAAACGAAATTTGACACTCGAATTGTAGAAAAACCATAGAGCCGAGCGTATCACGCATGATCACGCATTAGAAAATTTGAAAACGCCACGGCGTTTACGAATGTAGAAATAGAATCGATCGACAGAAATGTCGCCTTGGCTAAGCCCCCTGGTCATTCGACAGGTCGGGGCCGACGCTCCACAAGTGCGTGCTGAACCAGAGGAAATAATTCTTTCGAATAGTTTTCCGGCCTCGTCCAGCAGGCAAATGGGTCGGTATGCAGAAAGAGAATCTGCAGACCTGCCCTATTTCCTCAAGAACACCAATCGTGCTTCTTTTCAGCCCGTGAGAACCTAACCTAACCTAAGTTTAATTTCATTTAATATACAAAAACAAGAATTGATCTAAAAACCAAGCAAGCAAGCAATTTTTCATCAATGGTGTTCCTTAGAGATTTTAAAATTTCCTCTTTTCTCGTATCCATTAACATTTCAGAGTTTTATACTGGGTACATCATAGACATAGAAATAAGTTGAATACCATTTTCTAAACCAAAAGTCCTCAATGACCTGTATTTCTATACAAAGTATATACATGTATAGCAATGACTAAAGAGTAAAATACTACATACTCAAAGATGTATAGAAAGAAGTCAGTGAAGTTTCGAAAGATTTGTTGTAAAGTATTCATAGACATAGAAAAAATAACTGTGCATGTCATAGACATCTTTATGTCAGTGGTGCATTAACATGACTTCAACTTATTTCTATGTTTATGAAATGGAATAATACTTATATGGCAATGACCTATCATACAACTTATTCCAAGTCAGTGTTTCATTGAGAAATCATTGAGAAACGATCGGTGGACATAGACAATGGATTTTGAACGATAAGTTTTCCATTTGGAAGACATTAAGGTGTTCATTCAGCTTACACTCCACTGACACACTTCTGAGACACAACTATAACCCTATCGAAACTCAACTGAAACCCTATCGACATCCAACTGGAGTTACAGAATCGAGGCCCTGTAGTCCACGCGGGCGGAGCCCCAGGCGGAAAGCTAGTACTGTATACATCAGGGGTGGCCAACCAGTCGATCGCGATCGACCGGTCGATCGCGACTGTTAGTCCAGTCGATCGTGGCAAGGTGAAAAAAAATCAGATTTATGTTTTTTCTCTTAATATAATAAAAAAAATATTACATGATTGTGTACTGAACTATGCTGTTTAATTTAAGATTTCAAGAAGTATGTAATTGGTAGATCGCACAGGGTTTCGTTAGTAAACAGGAGATCTTGGGTATAATCAAGTTGGCCACCCCTGGTATACATATACAGGTAAATATGCTTCCACCTTCGTATCAAGTACATATTTCATAAAAAAAGGACTAGGCAGGATATACGGTGTAAATACAGAGGATGGTGGGTAAAACATTATCTTACAAAGGAAACTAGCCAGCGAAGTGGTAAGATGGAAGTCCTGTTTGGGCAGAGCGTGAACCGTTATGAGTGGCGGACAGCCGGCGGCGGTCGGATGGTTGCTGGCATCCTCGCAGCCGGAAACCGGATGGACGCTAAAATACTAGCCGTGTACCGGAACAGCCGTCGCCGGCACCTCACGGCATGCGCCCTAAAATAAACGATGCAAATATCTCTTGATTTTTCAATAGCGCTTTTCGCCAGGAATAGAGCTATATCGAATTATAGTGAAAGATTTTATCTTGGCGGCGCGTTTGGTCTTAATTTGATACAAAAATTTCAATTTTAGAGTTATTTGAACATGGATAGTCAGAGAGTAACATAGGCTAATTGTTTACACCAACCAAATCGAGCGCAGAATTCTCGTTAAACGTACATATATTGAAGACTTATCCTAAGTCAGAGAGAGGAAATGATTTGGAACTAAATCGGCAGAGGAACTGTAGATTTAGTATATATAAGTCTCGCTCAAGTCTAGAAAGGGTGGCGCGGGCGGTGCGTGCGAAGGGGTAGAGGCTAGAGGGTGGTAGGGTAGGGTAGGGACGCAGGGGTCAGACGGCGGCGTTCAAGGTTAAGGCCGCGCCCTCCCGCCCCGCGCCGCACCCCTGCATCCCCTAAACACTGATTTCGCACTGCAACGCAGACACCCCTACCTATATGTTACTAAGGGCTAGACAGACAGTCATACGTATATGTCGATAGCTTAGCATTCTTTGTTTCTAAAGGTTACGGAAATAAAAATGTTGGTAGAGAGTGCTAGATATAAAACAGTGACTATATTCATCACTGTGGCAGGTACCTAAAATTACACAACTGGTTGAGGTATTTGAAGTTCTAGAGTTAATGCAAAAAAACTTGACAATTACATAGTAAATAGTAAACTATATTTACTGAAAGTCTACAGAACTCTCAACTCAACTATAACTTAAAGTTAAACATAATAATAATATAACTCGTGTAGGTATGTGTAATTTTCACAATCTTAATGTTAGGTAATGCTAATGATTCATACTCGTATATAACTTTTTCTAAGAATTTTAAATGAAACGTATTTATTGTAAATAACGTATTGTTTGTAATTGTAGCGTGTAATAATCAATTCAGAGTAAAACTGCCCGTATTGTATTGTATTCGTTCAAACAGGTAATATTTTGATAACCATATTAAAATTATTTATTGTATAACCACATTGATTTCTTAAAATATTATTTCTATAATCATCATACCTACCATAGATCGTTTTATTTGAACTTTAAAATAGTACCTAGAGACAACAGCATATCAAATATCAAGGTATAAGAAAACCGTCGCTATAGCTATAAACAAACAAAACGACGTCAAGGTCATTACGTGTAGTGTGGTTTTAAGTCGTGAGTACCTAAATAAATGCATCGGTCGAGAGGCCATCACATGAATGCAGCGTGAAGGGCGGGTGGTCGTCACCAGCCAAATCTAATCTCTAATCGCGCATCTTGCTCGTACTCACAGCGGAATACGTGAGGTGAAGCAGGATAGCAGAACAGTAGCGCGACAGCACATAGCTGAGTTCGGCCAGACTGTCCGACGTCGTCGGTGGCGCTCAGACGAGATGTTATTAAGTGACGTCACCACGGCATTCTGTAACGTAAGCCAGGGCTTCTAAACCTTTGAAGCTTTATTTTATCAGAAGTCTAACGTTTTGTAGACAATAAATAGATTTTTAATTTCTTTCTCAACTAAAACGAAAAAAATAATATTAAAAAAAAAACATTTTTGACGCTTGAAATAGACTTCCATAGAGATTATCCATAAATACAATAATAAAGGAGATATATTGGGTGTTTTATTAACTATCTGGATCAAATAAGCTTACTTAATAGTTCCTTACAACTTGGACCATCTTATCAAAGGAGAAATCTAATTCATCCAATGCAAAATTTTTGTTATTAAAACAAAACCTTTTGCTTTGGATGGAAATATTCGTCAAATTCGAAAAATTATAAAACTATAGATAATGAATATGAACTTGTCCGGCCCTATGGATCGATTAGGTAAACTGACGCGTCGTGTTGTCCCTATTGTGCAACAATTATACTTAATGGAAATGAACAGATAGACATTCATCATGTCCGCTCGTCGTGTGTCTAATAGGTGTCTAAAATGATAACACATATCTAGGAAGTCTATAGGCACTGACTCATCGAGCCTGATTCAGTCATCTTTTCACTACGAAGATTATCGTAAAACTAACGAATAAGGTTGAATAGACTAGATTCGACTGAACTAATTATTGTTTTATGTATGGAAACTGCAAACATTAAGTTAAAAATTATTTATTTCGACCGAGGCAATCGTAGGTATTGTGATACCTAATATATTTTGCACCCATGGTTGCAGCTCCATCCACCTTGTAGAATGGGAGACTCGAGTTTTTTTGATAAGCGAACCACAGGGTTTCCGCTGGATTGCCGCGAAACCATGAGACGTATTTTTAAACAATAGAATTCCAATTCGCATACGAATTGACAAGATTTGTATGCGATTCTCATGCGAATCTTGTCAATTCATATGCGAATTGGAATTCTATCGTTTCAAAAATACGTCTCTGTCTGTGCTCTTGCGAATATTGCAGAAGCGCTGTAATATCGTGATAGCGTCAGAATACCATCAAAGCATCAACACGAACAGCAGCTCTAGCACGATGATGGCAAACTCGCGCAGCGTGCCACTCGGCTGACGCTGTAACTTCACTATGATTGCGCGAGGGCCCCGTGCAAAGGCTTGCTCGCCCTCTGGCGTTGTCAATGTTGACATTTTGACATAGGACCACGGTGCATTACGCGCGCTATCACCATCGTACTCGAACTGCAGGTCGCATTAGAATATAAATCTCTACGTAATACTCGATTATACATTAACATTAACTGATTGACATTGTCAAGAAATGAACAAATAGAGAATTAAAGTAGAGATTTAATGTTCTAGAATAAGAGTCTAAAATTAACTCAAGGCTCTACTCCTAGAATATAAAAGGGTAACTCACAATAGTTGGCTACAAAAAACACACAGTCGATTTGAGAACCTCTTCCTTTTTTGAAGTCGGTTGAAAAGAGCAACGATAGCTTAACATGGCTAGGGGCTGAGACTGTAAACGACCCAGTTCGATCCCCAGATTCGCCATGTAGGTCCAATGACGTTTCCTTAAATGTACATTGATTGTACAGTAATCGATGCTCTTACGGTGGAAAAAAACAGTGACAAAATCTACTCTTCCAGGCAACTAAATTTAGGTAACCCTATCTTATCCGGTCCTTTTCCACAGTTTGCATTTTAAATTGGTTTTAAGACTCGATAGAAAGGTGTATGTCAATTGTGGTAAGGTTTTCTTCACTTTTCTTCATTAGATTTTCCAAAAGTATTGATAAAGGTCGACACAGTATATATTGGGTGTGTCGAGTTGAGAACGGAAATGAGTCCTTCCTCTGCGTTATCGGCCGGCACTTTTGTTAAATTAAAATGGATGAGGTTTAAAGTGGAGCGGCCGTAACTAACGGTTGGCCGACGACGTCGACGTCTGCACACTATTACGGCAATCTGCCGTGCTGCAGATTAGTGTTGCCAATCCATACTAATATTATAAATGCGAAAGTAACTCTGTCTGTCTGTCTGTCTATCTGTCCGTCTTTCACGCCTACTGAACCGATTTTGATGAAATTTGCGGGCGGAAAGAAACGTCAACTAAAAAGTGTCCGAGCTGCGCCGTACATAGATATAGCTAACATTATATTGATAATATAAAAAAAATGTTTTATCCTAAGTCAATGGTGGTGACAGATGTAATTTCGTGGATTTTTCAGACTGAATCAACAGCCGTTCCAAAAGTAGGCAATAATCTCCTGCTTATCGCCTTATTTGTTCATTTTTATTTATTTATCTCAGACAATAAAGGCAAATTCCACAAACTTAAAATACCTTACTATCTTACTCTACAACTTTATCTGTAAGTACCTGTATCTTACTTTTCGGATCAAACTGTGCTTCGGAAAGCACTTCAATTTTGTCAGCTACTGACCGTGCCAGCCCCATACGAAAAAGAAGAGGAGTAAAACATTCCAAGTATCATCTCAATTAGGTTGTTAAATATGCGTGGTGATTTTTGAAGAATTTTGAAGTAAGCATTAAGCAGCCCACAATTACTACGATTATTCGCAACAACATACTTACATTGCACCGTAACTAATGGTTGATACCCTCATTAGCCTCTTGGGGTTACTCAGGGAGGTGTCTAATGGACTTTTAAACACCGAAGATGCTTTGGCTTACTTGCAGCGGCGTAC
Organism: Aproaerema taeniolella; assembly: GCA_949987775.1. Taxonomy (NCBI): domain Eukaryota; kingdom Metazoa; phylum Arthropoda; class Insecta; order Lepidoptera; family Gelechiidae; genus Aproaerema; species Aproaerema taeniolella. Next base: position 10,685,863 of record OX465258.1, on the reverse strand, counting down.
GTTAAATTTCAAGGCAGACTTAAGCCCGATTACAGAAGGAGACTCAAGTCTTGATCTATACTGATAGAAGATTGTCTCTTTCTCTCACTATCAAAATGACAAATACGACTGCTTCTCCAGTATAGATCAGAGTATGAGTCGCGTTCTCTCATACGGACCTTAGTCAATTTGGAGTAGTCTTTGTATTTGAGATCGGTGCGTGACACATGTATGTATTGTTCTGAAATGATATTGTTGGTTTCAAAGGTTACAGGGGTAACTGCACATTTTATGTGAAGTCTCCTTTCACTAAATTCATAGAGGTCACGTGGTAATCACTCCAACATATGTTTTGCTAAACTCTAGATCTCGGTTAAGCGGCTTAGATGTATCGCATCGTGAAACACGTAGAATACTTATTTGTTTCGTATCAATGCATGGCTATCAATCTTCATCAACCAAGATCTCTAAAACTAGATACATTATTTAACTTGGTAAAGTTCGTTGATGCGTTTAGCCTGTGCTGCATTCGTGCGTGTAATTCAAGTAAAAAGAAAATGTTATTGTTATAAAACGTAGTTTTAAGCAGTTTATTCACCGTCTATTGTCTAGTCGCAAGTGAATAAAATAAACTAACACGTCTGTGGCCCGTCTGCACTCATCACGATCTGTGATAAAATCGCCAGACTACATGTACCTACAACAGACGCGAAAAAAATATGCAGGGCTATAAAAACTGGTGAAGGACTAAAGGTGCATTAAAAGTCACTAAAATGAGGCAACTTCTTTTGTCATGAGCAACAATTCGTAATCACCCATAAACTGTGTGCTCAGCTGATTGTCTATGATGAGTAAATATATCCTAGAAATATATTAGTTCTTTGGGTAAAATTGTTTGGTGAGAGTTGGCAAATTCTTGCTCTCCAGGTCTTTCTCTGCATATATGACATGGGTCAAGTAAATAACTGGCACCTTGTTTTTAATTAGTTAATTAGTTTAAATATTAACTTAGTTGTGTCTGTCGATAGCTCATAGGAAAACTAGGAAAGTTGATTATTCTACATAAAATGGCATCATAAATAACCTCATTCCACATATTTGTTGCCATGCCTAATCTTTAATATAAACAAATACAATCATTAAAATAAAAATACATTTTATTGTCGGTATAAAAAAGAATATAATTGACTAATTTAAAATCACAATGTCGCGCCGCAGTCCTGAAAGGGTCAATTTACTGTCTGAGTCTGATAAAAAAAGACGGACTGACTTTGTCAGACACTCTTTGTAAATAGAAGTATTAAACGTCGATCACATTTCTCAAGAGTTTTTGAAACGTGACTATAAAATCTGTTCAAACGAGATTCGTAATGATTTGAATACGGTTTTATATTTGTCTAGCTAGTGCTATAGTGTAAATTCTGTATACTATTTCTAACAGCACCACTTAGCATCGCATTCTTATTGTTTATCAGAACAATCTGTATGATTGGTAACAATCTAGTTGTGTTATTTCCATAATGCAATTCGTCTAGACTCGGGAGTCGGCGGCATCGGCACGAGGCAAGCGCCCGCCGCCTCCGCCACCGTCTAGAGGTGACTTCGGAGGCTGCACACTGCACTAGTCGATATTTAACGCACCCACACAAGCATTAGATAGTCTCATATTTACGTACTTAAGTATAAAGCTGCTAAATTGATATTTTTTTAGTCTTACACTGTGTATTGATTTGTCATCGTAACGTCAGGCATCTATTTTGTAAGTCTACGACCGACATTCGACTGATATTTGTCACTCCACACATGTCACTGTCATCTATGTATATTGGATGACCTTAGCGAAAATTAAGAATGTGAATAAGCCAATGAAACTGAACAACTTTTCCCAAGGAACATGGGTCGAAATATTTAAAAAGTTTTCGCCTCCATACAACTTGAGCGATCAGCTGATTGCCTTGTATGAAAAGTCGAAACTTTCGGCTTTATCTAACAATCTAATTAAAGAATTTGGATTTCATTAGTCTACGCCGTAATATAAAAACTTCAATGAGAAAGTCTAGCTTATCTGTAGTACGCCTAGTATAGTGGATTTTGTGACTAGATGAGGACAGCAAACGAACCGAGGCGAGACTGTCTGGAGGTGAAGCGGAGGCCTCCAGTTCATTTTAAATGCATCGTAAATAGGTCTGCAAAAATACTAGCACGGCTAGATCGAAGCCTTGAATAGGTAGTTTGGTCTAGAATTTAACTTGGCCTTTCGGATTTTACACGGTTCTCATATTTAATACACAGAAAATTGCAATATAACATCATAGATCTAATCTACAAAAAATATATTTTATATTTAACTGATTACTTCTTTTAAACTACATTTGTGGAAACGAATTTAACTAGTGTGTACTAATTTTAATTACTTACACGTCTTTTTGTTATTTAGAAATATGTTCTTAAGTCTACGTTCAACCAGACCATGTATCAATTGACTTAAGTAGATATAATTATTTGCGCACTGAAATTCCGTAACTGTATAACCTCAAAAATAGATAAGCCTTATAGCAAAAAAAAGTAAAATATCCATAGTTCGTAATGTAAACTAAATCCTCAAATAAAATAATGACTAAACTACAACCGTTAATCAGATTACGACCGCAGCCTCACATTTATCCCAGTGTTTTTAATAAATGTACTTCATTTATTACCTCATAAAATCCAGCGTGATTTATCGTATAGACCTAAAATAAATACTGTAAGTAAATATAAATCTAAGGCTGCTGTTAGCTGTGCCTATAAATTCTACTCAGCACTAGATCCATTGTTTACCCGCTCAAGAAAAGAAATAAAGACGCATTTGTTTAAGGCACTAATGACTCTTGAGAGTTTACAAACGCGCAAGGCTTAAGTAATGGCTGACGTAATCTCAAGATAAAAAATATTTGCCTGGATTTTAGCCAAATACGTGCAAATTTAATATTATTGATTACAGTTCTGGAGTCTCTGAGTCTGTCACGATAAATTCTGATAGATGATGATACACTTAGACAGGGGGATATCATTTATTTGATACGTAGTTTACTGTAAAACTTGAAATACTTAGTTTCCTAAACTGTCACACTCAAAGGTTACGGATAAGATTTGATTGCTATTTGGTGATGCCTTTTTACTATGGCTTTGTGCTTCTTTTGTCAACAATATAGTTATATTGTTGACAAAAGTATATGTTGGACCAATGTTTTTGGGGCCTACGCAATAAATTATTTTTATTATATCCTTTTAAAATAAAATAAAACTTATTTAATTGAGCAGATTTCTTCAATAAAACATATGTCTAGATAAAATCCTTAGCAACCGTGTCAATCGAGCAATTTAGCTTTATAAAGCTGTCTGTTAATGGCAATATAAATTAGACTAGACACAAGAAATATGTACCGAACAGACATTTATCACACATTGAACAATAGACGGCACGCTCTACTGACTCGAAAAATTCTTAGACTCGCAGTGTATTTGATACTTCGAGATATTATAATAGCATAAACTTAATGGTCAATTTAACAGTCGCTCCAAAAATATACGATAAATAGTGTTAAGTTCCCTTATTATTACAACTTGAAAACACAAAAAAAAATAGACGCTGCACTCTTAAAGGCCCATACTAAGGTTTTCCCTCGTGTCGAGGGCCCCTTGGAACACACACAAAGACAGACACGAACACCCATGACCTGAAAACAAACATCTGCTTTTAATACAAATGTTTGTCCTGACTGGGAATCGAAAGGCGGTTTCCATTTTTTTTCAAGAGAGGTGTGCTTGGATCGTACTAGATGGCAATCTGTAATCTCTGCCTACCAATACGGGACAAAAAACGTCATTTTATGTATTTATGTAGGTACCGTGAAATTTAGAGTATTCCCTTAGCAACTGTTGAATTACGCAAGATTTACTGACGTAATTGCCTGCGTAAGTAATACTTATCTAAATTTATAATGACGTGAATAGCAGCAAGGAGTGATTCCCAGGGCATACATACTTTTGAGGCTATAATTATAAAGGTATGTGGTTAGGACTTAAATTAATCAAAAGTACATAAAATATAACGCATGTTTCAGGGACGACCAGAGCCGTTGATATTAATTGATGTCGTGTATTATAGGCCTGTAGGCATCGGGACGCAAGGGAGGCTGGTGGGGGGGACCAGTCTAGACAGGCAGCCGCACCCTCCCCCCTTACACCGAAACGCACCCCTTTTAACTAACAATAACACATAATAATGTTGGCAATTTTACTCAATTATAAAACCATGTTTTATACGAGCAGGAATGAAGCCGCAATCAATCAACTGATGTCGAGTTAAATTATGTGTCGGCGTGACGTGACATCTGCGCTCTATTCAAGTTGGACCCTCCATCGTGTCGAATAATTCGTGACATATAATTCTACGTGTGTTGGTTTAAGTCCATAACATATTTTTTCACCTATGCATGACATGTTAAAAATATTTGTAGAATGTTTTTTTTAAAGAAAAAGTCACTGCCAATCAAGTTTCGAAACTGTATAATAAAAAAATGTTACTTGTGCATATATTGTCATTATTATTACGAGTTTACAATTACTATATAAAAATACTAAAATATACTTATAGATATATGTTAAATAGATTAACAAGTCTTTGTTTATTTAGATATGAAAACGACATATTATGTAAGTCCATCTTCCTTCCAGCCGATTTTGGCCAGCAACCGCGAATAACTCAAAATTAGAGTTAGTAGACATATACAGGGCTTTAGGTAAATCTCTTTCAACCTTTCGGGTGGTTAATCAGTCCATGAAACTGAACAAATCTCCTCCAATAATAGGTCGAAATACGAAAAAAAAATATTTTGAGTTCCCATACAAACTTGATATCAGCATATAAGTAGCGCATTTTCTATGGAAGATCAATTTTTTTTTCGTATTTTGACCTATGTTCCTTGGGGAAAGTTGTTCAGTTTCATGGACTGATTTAGCACCCGAGAAGTTGAAAGAGATTTACCTAAAGCCTTGTAGAATAAATGCTCAGAACCAGTTAACAATAAAATTACTTATTTAATTTTTGCTTGGTAACTAACAAAATACCTATACTAGTTAAAATAATTTATTCATTAAGTAATTATACCATAGCCACTTATTAATAATCAAGCAAAACTAAATAATTCAAAGCAAAATATTTAACAAACGCTTGTTACTATAGGCTAGTCTGAAGCTAATGTATTAGTAACGTATACCATAGCAAACCCAAGCCTAGCGCAAAGGAAAAAAGGTAGACAAGAAAAAAATCGAACACTTTTTAATAAAAATAACACACAATACAAATACAAAGTTAATAGATATTTGTTTGTGTGTGAATTGATTTTGACACACAAAACAAATATCTCTAAATAGCGCAGCGTTTTCCTTTAAATAATATTAAGTTCGCAAGAAGTGGAAGGATGCGGGGGAGGCCTTTGCCCAGCAGTGGGATCCTACAGGCTAAGAAAAACAAAAATTAAGTTCCTTGAATTTAAACTGAACCAAATTTAAAAATAATTCAAATTAAATTTGAAACACAATTCATATCAAAAAAGCGGATTCGATACCAAGACCATTTTTTAAAGAAATAGTTACTTATAAAGGTGACGAGAAAATGGACATCGAAAAATGTTTTATTTTTCACCCCCTACAAGGTGGGAAGTGCCTTAAGCTCTGAAATATGTTAGACATTTTCTACGAGAATTCGTCGAATCCTTTAAACCAATTCCATTATCTACGTAGGCAGATGTTACCTAATAAAACACATTCCAGAGAATTGAATTTCTTTTTTATAGGAAAAGGCGCAATTGTATTGTAAGTACATGTGGCAGCCAATTGAATGATGCGTCTCTTTACACGATTTGCATAAACAGGAGGCCTAGACAAATTTACGTAGGTACGTTTTGTTACCTATACCTAACTAAAATCGATAGTTCTGAAATGTATGGGATTGACATGGGCTGTCCACGTGACTTTTCTATTGTGTCTATGACACGTCACGCTACACCGATGATCGTAAAACTTCGTTGTCATTTCGTTGTAATATCGATTTTTTTTTGACATTTGCTTGAGCTGCTGGTGGTAGATGCAGATTATGAAATGTTTGATTGAATGCATTATTAACGCCGCTATCTTCAAACTTCAGCGGTAACTAGTTTGAATAGTGATTTAAACTACATTTACTCCATTGTAAATGACTGTACAAAATAACAGACATTAAGTAGGCCAAAATCTAATTATCTCTTTGCCTTAGGTTTATAAAAACAAGTTTTGTGAAATGACGTATACTGGGTGTCCCAGAAATAGTGAATCAAACTACTATGGGAGATTGTTTGACTAATATCCTATACATAAAAAAAATATTAAAAAAAAATAAAACGCACATGACTATAAAAAAAATATATCCTAAAACTGGAAAATCATCAAATTTTCTTAAGTTTCCAGCTCTAATTATTGTGGTTTGGGTTTCTTTGTACATTTTTTACAAATACTCTGGGACAACCTGTATACCTAAATAAAACTTTATTTTTAGCTTTATGTAAGTAAACTAATTTACAATATGCCTGCGACATTATATTTTAGTCTTAATGCTTGTACAACAAGTCAAATTTGGGTAAAGTGCGTCTAGACGTAGGGGAGAGGGGTTTGTCACGTTCCGGTATGCGTCAACCGTTAACGCTACGGATCTGGGTCACTCCACCTACTACACTTCTATATTTTTCTACTATTACGCTTTTCCTTTGTTTTTTTGAACATCTATCTATAAACTCACGCCTATGATCCCTGTTGGGGTAGACAGAACGTCATGTAGTTCGAAAACCACTTGGTACGTCATTTGATAATTATTCTGAGAGTTATTGAATAGAATATGCGTATAATGGTGACAGGTTATCAGCCTTTCGCCCACTACACAGTGTGCCTAGGAAGAGTTGACAGCAAGCTCATTCTAAGTTTTTCAATTTTGAAAATCATTTCACAAATGGCAGATAAATCGGTGAACATACATAAAAAATAAATAAAAAGATATATACAGTCGAAAATAGAACCTCCTCCTTTTTTGAAGTCAGTTAACAATGACATCACAAGCATCTAAGAAATACATTCAAACAAACAAAATTTCTATTAATTTTTTATTCAAAATTGGAACGACTTTGAATATGATTAAAGTTAGATTTTAATGGTTCAGTTTGTGCAAAATTAACATTGGAATTAAATAATTTATGCGGGTAGGCCAGACTTTACAAGCTAACTCTTAGATTACTTACGTAAGTAACATTGAATAGAGGTCGCTTTAAAACGTAATCAACCCTTATTAAAACGAAATTACTCCCAATCTTTTCATTAATTGGAAATTAATTTGACATTATAATGTCTACATACGTCTACCTATTATTAAATATTAAGCAGTGATTAAAGATTACGAAATAGTGACCGTTCTCGCTGAACACTTATTTTTTCTGTAATTTCTAGCTAGTGGGAAGGATAGAGCGAGGATTAACAAACAAACACACTTTCATATCTAAAATTTATTTGTAAGGAAGCGAATTCAGTAAGCTATTAAAAAATCGATTTTCGAACCGTTCGTCTATATTCGCGAACGTGTTTTTTCTTAAACCAATTAAATTACTTGTATTTTTGTAGATAAAAGTATACAGAAAAAGGCCCTAAAATAATACTGTAGGTACAGAACGATGCTTGTATTATGGGCCTTGTTTGGCAACTTGTTAATCCTTACTTTAACATTATAAATGTGAAAGTAACTCTGTCTGTCTGTCTGTCCGTCTTTCACGCCTAAACTACTGATCCGATTTTGATGAAATTTGGTACAGAGATAGATTAGAGCCTGAGAAAGGACATAGGCTATATTTTATCCCACAGTTGGGCACGATATAACCTGTAGTTCACGCGGGCGGAAAGCTAGTACTTAACTAAAAAAAACTGAACTGTGACTTCACCTCTCATGCGTACGAAATAAGAACGGGTACAAAGTCTAAAATGTCAAGCTTATTGTTCTGTTGTTTGTCGCTGAGGTGTCTGAGGTCACGTGACCGTGGTCTGCAGCCGTCTGCCCTTCCGGCGTCCTCGGTGCGTCTGGATCCGAAGCCGTTACGTCAGCTCGAAGCCAAATTTATTCCGTTTAAAGAAAATTTCAGCCTCGAGAGAATTAATTGTTTAATTTAAAAATTCTTCCATGAAATTTAAAAAGGTATTAAATATGTAGATTAGTTTCGCTCGTGACTTATGATAAATGACTTTTCATTTAGTATTTGTTTTTATTTCCAGATTTCTAATCGCAACTTTCAGGTATTTAAAGCACCCTTCCTCTATGTGTCCACACGAACTTATTTTTTCACTCCTGACTGAAAATCAGCACTACAGTCATTCTGTCAGAATATGCTGAGTTAGCGCCACTTTGTTATCTGTTAATAAATTAAGATTTTCATCTATCTTATTTTTTTCTGCAAGTATTCTATAACTTCTCAAGACTAGACGCATCCAGTTACAAACTATGCTCCTGTATGATATTTGCCATGGTAAATATGATTGTATTGCTCTAAATAACAGCTTGAACTATAAAGTTCCTCTAAGGTCTCATAATCACAGAAAGTATGCAATGTTTGCGACACCATTCTGTCGCACTAACGCTGGAATGCGTTCCCCAATGTATCGTATTATGCACTTATACAATACTTACTTTAATGAAATAGATTTAATGGCGACGCATGTCAGCAGCTTCAGAAGATTACTACAGCTTAAACTTTTAGAAATTACTTTTTAGTTATTTAGTTTAGTTTGTTACCTTTCTTTTCTGTATTTTAGTTCTTTACCTGTCTTCTCTGTATTTTAGTTCTTTACCTATCTACTCTTTTATTTATTTTTAATTTATTTTTAGTTCCTTACCTGTATTTTTTGTATTTTAGTTCTTTACCTATCTTCTCTGTATTTTAGTTCTTTACCTGTCTTCTCTGTACTTTAGTTCATTACCTATCCTTTCTGTATATTGATATTTGTTCTAAATTTTCTCTGCTTCATTTTAATTAATTTTTCAATACTATGTCATATTATAAAACTGCTTCTTCTTCTACTGCATATGTTATGTTATATTAGATTAATCTATACTTTTTGCTATCACTATCACCCTTAACTAAAATCTATGTACCTAGTAATTCGTGGTTATCGGTGCTGGTAACACAATTACGTGTTCTTAGTTTTAATGTTTGTTTATTCGTAAATATTGTGTTACTGTTTGATAACCCCAATAAAGTGAAAAAAAAAAAACTTCGGTTGATAAACATTTTAACCATGTTTGAAAAACTGATCCCTACCTGTGAATAGGAACAGTGAATATAATAGTTTTAACCCAAAGGTACCTATTCTCGAAGTAGTCACTATCAGCTGTAACTTTTTCAGAAACAAAGATACTTTGCTGAAAATGTTACAGTACCCAGAGAAGTTTTTATTAGAGGGCTTTTGTTTGTCAACAAGAACCCAAAAATATTTACTCGTAACTATAGAGCATTTAAATGTATGTTTTCATTACGTAAACCTATTCACAGAAAATGTATCTCATTTTCCACAACTTTAACGACTTCTGTGAAATTGAATCTATTTATTCATTTTAAAAAATATTTCGTCAAGAGAGACTTTAATTATTTTAACAAAATACGAGAGTTTCGTACAATAATTGTTTAATATGAGACTTCGTTCAGTACTCGAGTAATAAGTCTGAGTAACACGTAACTGAAATCACAATAAAAATAAATGCTGCCGTCTGCCCTTAGGGCGTCCTCTACGTAGTCTATACGTAGCCTATACGTAGACTACGTAAACCTTCCATCTGTTCTGCCTGCGCCTTCCAATGAAAAATTAAATATAAACAAGTATCTTATCTTGGGATAAGATAGTAAGAATAGGCTTACAAGTTCAAAGCAACATAATTTTGCTACAACTTTCGCCAAGGGACATAGGTTGACAAAAATTTACAAAATATACAAAAGTTCAGCTGAAAGTTGACTTCTTAATAAGTTGATTTTTAATGGAGTTGCATGTTGTTTCCTAGGTAATTGGTGAGGTCAGGTGCTTGATGCTTTTAATGAATAACCGTGCGCTATGGTTTTGTTGACGACTTTACTGCACGATTTTTTGATAGCTAGTCTTTTGTACTTTTATTGACCTGCCCATCCCATATACGTCCCCACCGAGGGGACACGAGCCTCCTTTAGCAAAAACTTAATTTAACTAATTAGTCTTTTTATTTTTTTCTATTTTTTTAAATTAGGAAAATGTAAGCTGATATTAACTATGAATAAATAAGCTTAATAAAAAGCAGATGTTTATATTTTCGGTTCTGGGTGTTTGCTTCTGTCTTTGGATTTGTCCCAAGGGAGCGACGAGGCAAGAAACCTTAGTATGGGCTTTTGGGTGTGTAGTGAGTAGTGAGTGTGTGGCTTATAAGTTAGACAAAGCCAAATACAATCTCCGCCTATGTCCATGGTACCTATTTGAATTCATAGACAGTTACAAGTTTATTGTTTAATAGCCCTAAGTAATTTAAACTTCTAAACTATGTACTTTGTTAAGATAACATCTTAGACGAACAAACGGTTCAATTTAGTAGTTACATTATCAAGACAATATCAAAGTAGAACGACGACTCGACGATATTGTCGAAAGAAAACGAATTTCCCTTTTATCTAACTTTGAATGGGCAAAAAGTTGACATTGGCGCTTTAAAAAGAACAAAATAAATTTGATTTAGAAAGTTTACACGTCTGGCTAGACGAGACTGAGTGGAGTAAAACTGCCGCACCGCCCACGCACCCTCTCGCTAACTTTGAATTTGTAATACCTAGACTTAGGCCTAGACATTGTTTAACCTTCTACTGACATAAGTGTAACCCCTACGATGTCTATAGTAACAGTTTTTTCACATAAATATTAGGAGTTAGTATATTCCGAATTTTTAAATTCTTGATTCCTTTGTGAAAAATACTTTTATGCTCATTCCTTTGCGTCTACAATTCTACATATAATGAGTTTTGGTCTCTAAGGGTTTTAAGAACGAGAATCTATTAACTTGAATCTTTTATATTTATCTTTCTAACTGGCAAAAAAATATTACATTTAGTAACTGTATCATTACTAAATAATAAACATCCCTAGGGATATTGCATGATTTTTCATATAAAAATCTATGTGTGATTTACTCAAGACATATGGAGGGATAAAATTTTCAGACGACTCAAAATTACTTAGGCATACTTACATTAGTTCAAGAACTAATTGCTTTTGAGTTTTTTCGGCGGTTTAATTTTTTGTTAAAATGTTTCTATTTTATAATTTTTTGTGACTAATAGCTACATGCTTAATTTTTGATTACCTTGAATACCTAAACAACAAATCACCCCTATATTTTCCCATCCTCAGGATAGGATTTTTTTTTCAAAATTTTAATGGGATAACCTTTAATACCCAACAAAAAATTCCACTAAAAGTGCCTGTTGTGTCGTCTCTCTCTTTGTATGTTTTTTTATAGGTCTATTGTGTACAATAAACAGTTAATAAATAAAAAAAATAGTTGTCAAAATCGGAGTACACTGTAAAAAGTTATGTGTAGTCATACATAAGAAATATACGCGTCGACTTGAGAACCTCTTCCGTTTTTTTTTCGTCGGTAAAAATGCTCGAGCTCGTCCATATAAGTAAGTAAAATAACAGGAAATAAATTTCTACGAACGATGCCTTTTTTAGACCGAGAATTTTGTACTAATTCCCGGTCTCAAAAAGATACTTTCAAATGGACGTATAAAAAGTTTTCGGTAAAAAAATATTAGGTACCTAAATGGAAAAAAAAATAGCTATTACGATATCGTTTGTAAATAATGTTTCGATGCTTTTAGAGTAGCGGTTGCTACGTTTTTGTTGAATCGATAGACTATGGCAAAAGGACGAATTAAATATTATCCTTCACATTCTTCTTATAAAATATATTCTTAGTGTAGTGTTATCTTTTCCTATCTTACTTTATAAGTTCTATCTAAAATGGGTGAAGTGTCTCAACCCCCAGCAAATATTGGAGGCAAGAGGGAATTCTCCACAGATCCAGTGAAGGCTCAGGGCATTCTGTAAGTGTCTTACGTGTAGACATTTAAAAAACATATTATTAACTGTGATTTGTTTAGGTAACGTTTTAAAACGTTTTGGGTCGTATTGTTGTAAACGTCCTATTTCAAAATGCAAGAGTGTAACTTATCTTAAATACGATTTTTGGGAAAATACAGGATAAATCTCCCCATGAAACTGAAAATTTTTACCAAAGGAACCTATAGGAAATTTTCAAAAAACTATATTTAACTTCCACACAAAATTCATCGCAAAAGTTGTATTAAGAGGCGAACATTTTTTTCACATTTCTACCCATGTTCTTTGGGAAAGATGTTTAGTTAAATCACCCCATATATGAAAATGTAACTTCCTTTCTGTAGTAGTTTAGCATTTATAAGTTTGTTTATAAAAGTAGCCTATGCTCTCAGCCCCCAACCGCCTCTGTGCAAAAATTTAGTCGCTCGGTTTTATAACGTGAAAAAAGACAAAAACGAACACACACACTTTCACATGTTTTTTCTATATCTATGTAGAATTGACTAAAGATCAACCTAGATGTCTATGGCAGCCTCATTAGAAGACTATTAAATTTTCAAACGTTTCCAAATTAATTAGATTAATATAACTGAATAACCTTTAATTTTGCAGAAGGTCAGTGAATCGTAAGAATAGAGACGCTGCAGAGTTATGGCCACAAAGATGGGGCTTCTACAAGAAACTGCAAGAGATACAAGAAGAAGAAGCACTCAAAGCAGGTATGAAGAGAACAATTTGGTATCAGGTTCCGTTGTCGATCTTTTATAAAGTTTTAAAAATGTTTTGAAAAATACAAATTACCTACTATGACACCGGTTCTCTGACATATCTTCCACATATCTTGACATATCTTATATCTTGGTGGATCTGACATATCTTTCCAGTGTACCTTTAGGAAAACCCTCCCAGAGAAATTGCGAAAGTCTCCGTTTTCATGAAACCATTACTATGATTCATTCGAAACCAACTGTGATTACAAATCAACAATGCCGTTAAAACAACTGGCTTACCATTTTCTTTCCATAGAAAACATTTCATAATAACTGTAGTGTAATTATAAGTTTGTAGCCCATTCAGTGCAAATCAATGTAAAAATGTATGCAAAACTAGTTTCGTGTCCGAAAAAAATATTATTCATTGGACAGTTGTTAGCTTGGATTAATTTACTACACTGTTCCTATGTTCCTATGCACTTCATCTGGACTGGGAGTGAAAGGAAAATTTTGAATGTGCCAGCTACCTACTATTCCCAGGTAATCAGTAAAAGTCTGCAAGAAGGATGCGAGGGTTTCGCTGAATAATGGGCGAAAGGCTCTCACCATTATGTAACTTGTTTCCATCTGATAACCCTCACAATTTGTGTCAAACGTGGCATCTAGTGGTTCTAGAACCACTGATGCTCTGCCTACCCCTAGTACCCCTACGCTAGTATGTGCACTGTTCCTTTTAAACTCAGAATTATGGACCTAATGTTACTATTCTATGCTAGGTCCATGGTCGGAATTATAATGATTGTCATTTGTTTTCAGGGTTCACCCTAGAAGAGTATCGAGCGGCAGTGCGCTCAGTGAACTGCCAGGTCATACCTGAATCCTGCCCCGTGTCAGTCGACCCTTCACCAACTCCCATTCCACCAACAAGTACAGGTAAAAAGAAATAGCATGTGCACGATGTTTCGACATATTTTGGTTTAGATTTTTTTAAATATGGTATTTTCTAAATGTATTCTTTAATACTCATTATTTCATTATACACACGGATCAATTTGAGATACACTCTTGCAAGTATCTATGGGTACTACTCTACAAAACACATCTACGCGTCATCGTCAAATATCTTTGCTACGAGCTACTTACTTTATGCTACGACTGCTACGAGAGTTACATAATCATGCTACGAGTATGGAAACCTACCAAAAATTATGTAACTGACCATGACCGATTGACCATGATGGCTAAATATATTGCGAATGTAATACTTAACACTTGTAAATAGTCTAATTGTACATCTAAAGGATATAAAATGATGTGATGCGTTTATTATACAGGGTGTAAAAGACAGCTTAGAAAAAACTGAAACCCTGAACTCAGACAATCATTCTAAATGATTTTCCAGTGACATTTTTCTCCGAGAAATTTTAATTTTTTTTTCATGTTTTTTTAATATTTTCAGCTTATTTTTTATTTTTATTTAATCGAATACACTCCATTTTGCAATAAAAACAATCATAACAATGTAAAACACGAAAACCAGCAATGTGCATCGCATTCCGAAAGCAGCGCGGTGCGGGGGGATCGCGCGCGGGGCGCGGTTTCGCGATATGTTGCGTAGCGCCAAAGTAGGTAAATAATGAAAACTCCTTAACGTGACGTTTCCGGGAAAAATAATGACTTATAGCTGATAATAATTATGGGAAGATTCCACCATATAAGTATTTGCTAAGCTGCCCTTTACACCCTGTATATGGATAATGAATTTTGCGCCTGAACAGCCCCCAGATTGCGGTAAATTTGAACGTGCTTACCAAAGCTAAACCGCTCAAGTTTCCTTTGCAACAATGGTTTCCGTGGGTAGGTACTCGTAGCATGATTATGTAACTTCAAATTCAAATGTGTTTATTTCATTGAACATACAAAATGTTGCTTGAACATGTCAATATAGTAAATTACATTAGCACTTTTGACTTTGCGCCTATTCGCAAAGGTGCAGTCTTCCTCAAGAGAATAATAGGCTAGAAACTCCATGGGTCGCTCTTTTTTTGTCAATCATATATTTTTTTTACTTCTAATTGTAATTGACTTAATATCTGAATAACTCTGGAGCTGAGCAAACTCTCGTAACGGTCGTAGGACTTATATTAACATATAACATGCATATAGTTTTTTACAAAACAAGTAATTACACTAAAATTAAACATTTTGAATCACCCCGACATTCGATTGCTTATAACTTTTAAACGGCTGAACAGATTTTCATGAAACATGGCTAAGAGCACTCAGGATAAAATTATCTACACATATCAAAAAAAGTTTGCGATCACTTGGAAAAGTGCTAATATTTTTTATTGTAGAAGAATAAAACTTAATCACTTTTTATCTTTTGATTCCTTATTTAAAAATATGAAATTTAAATATAAAATAATTTCGTAATTCAAATGTTTTTTCATTTAAAAAGACAATCAACCCTTGCTTGCTTTCATTCAGAAATCTGACATAGTCGCAACTTATCAATATTTTCAATTTATTCAAAAAAAATTAAGTTGGTAACGATGCCGAGAGGATTGACTACAGTTTTACGAGCCAGAATTCTAACTTTAAGTGGAGAAGGCTATTCCACGAGGGAAATATCACGCAGAGTTCATGTATCCCAATCCTGCGTGGTGACCACGTTGGAGAGGTATCAGGGCATGGAAGATTTAGCTGATCGACCTCGCAGTGGTCGCCCAACTGTTCTTACTGCAATTCAGAAGCGATATATCAGATTACTGGCTGCCCGTGACCCAACAATGAACGCTACTAAAATGAAAGCAGAGCTGCGAGCTGCCACCGGCCGCGAAGTTAGCACCCAAACGATTAGAAATTCCTTACACCAAGCTGGATTACGAGCAAGGAGATCCTGGCGAGCACCTCTGAACTCACAGCAACGGAAGCGGCGCAGATTGCAATGGGCTAGGCTCCGTCAAAATGAAGAAATTGAGGACGAAAGCATCTGGCAGAACTGCTTCTTCGTTGACGAAACGCGGATCAGTACACATCCAGATAACCGACGTGTCCGTGTCTGGAGAAGACCTGGCGACTCTGAAAGGCAGAGAACTGCCACTGGAACCGTTCAGCAGGGCGGGAAATCAGTGTCCTTTTGGGCCAGGATAATGATTGGGGCTAGGACGCCCTTAATCCCGTATCAAGGCAATCGATGGATACGTCAGACCATTCCGCATCAACCACGGGCGCCAATTCATAATGGTAGATGATAATGCGCCCGCACATCGAAACGGACGTGTTGATGCTGCTCTCCAGCAATACGACATCACCAGGTTAGACTGGCCTGCCGGCTCGCCTGACTTAAACCCGATCGAGCATGCGTGGGATGCTCTTAAGCGAGCTGTTTGGAACCGTCAGCCACCTCCGCGAACAGTGTCAGAAATCAGGGCAGCTGCTATTGAAGAGTGGGACAGGTTACCACAAGAAATGCTAGATAACTTAATTCTTAGCATGCCCAGAAGGGTTTTCGCATGTGTGCGAGCCAGGGGAGGAGTCATTTTATACTAACTATTAATTTTTTCGTAATAAATTTTGTTTGTTTTTTCATTAATTCAAATTTTTCATTACATTACATTTAAGCCAAAATTGCATTTCCTAGCTTTTGTTAATAAAAAGTAAATAATTAATAATGATTCTTTTATTTACTTAGTGCATTTTCATTATAAAATCATAAAACGTAAACAGTTTCTTTGAATAATTTATATTTTAAAGAATACACCTGATTTTGCTACTGATCGTAAACTTTTATGACACAAAAAAACTAAACGAAAATCGGTTCATCCGTTTGGGAGCTACGATACCACAGACAAATACACAGATAAAAAGGCATACACGTTAAAATTATTAACACCCCTCTCTTTTGGCGTCGGGGGCTAAAAATGATATATATGTATATGTCACAGTTAAAACCCATTTTTCGTTAGAACTCGTTTTCCCTAGTTAAAATTAGTTATTACTTAATGCCTTTGTTAAAACTAGAAATAATCAGTTAAAACTAGAATTTACCACTGACATATTTGATTTTCAGATAAAACTAGTTGTCACATCGAGCTATAGTTAAAGCCCCCGCGGAGATTATATCGGGGCAGAAACTGTAGGTTAGGTTTGTTAGTAGCCTAGCCTAACCAACCCGTTAAGGGTTGGTTAGGTTAGGTTAGGTTAGGTTAGAACTGCGACCCCCAACGCACGAGCCGAGCGAGCGAAGCGAGCGTGCTGCGGCAGCGGCCGGCGAAGTGCCAGAAAAGACTTTGGTTGCGTTAAACGGTAAGCACAACAACAACATAACCCACAACATAACCTCAAGCCAATCAGAATAAGGTATGATGAACTCTAACCTCGGTCGGAACAGTTTTAACTGACTCGCTTCGGGAAAACGCGTTTTGTCTCCCAGAAACTAGTTTTAACTGATATTTGATTCAGACATTAGTCAATACTAGTATTAACAAAGGCATTAAGTAAAAACTAGTTCTAACTAGGAAAAACGCGTTCTACCTACTAACTAGTTTTAACTGTAACATATATATATACATTAGAGTAGTATTTATTAGAGTAGTAATGTATACCAAATTGTTCAGTTAAGTGGGATGATTCCATATACTTAATTATCGCTTCAAATGGTTGAAGTCACTCAATAATTGTCGGCAGGTATGATCGGTCGCCGCGTCCTCTGCCCGCTGGAGCGGTACGGGCGTTTAGTGAAGACTGCGCGTGACTACCCCACGAGACCTCCCCTACCGCCCGGACAAGTATACGACCCTTACAAGCAGACCATCATATTTTTAGGGTATGTGATGTGGAATTCTTCGTTTGACGGCCGGTTTGGTCGAGAGTTTAGTGGCACTGCCTCTTGATCGACGGGTCCTGGGTTCGATTCCCAGTCGGGGCAAATATTTGTGTAAAAAGCAAATGATGTCGTGGGTGTTTGTGTTAGTCTTAATGTATGTTCCGAGGGACCCACGACACAAGGGAAAACCTAAGTGTGGGCCTTTGAATGTGTAGCGTTTACTTTACTTTTTATTTATTTTTTACTTTTCTTTTTTTTATGTAGCGTTACATTTACTTGCCTCCTTTCCTTTCTGTAGTATTTTAGCATTTGTAGGTAATTTTGTTTGCTTTTAAAAGTAGCCTATGCGCTTAGCCCGCCAACTATCTCTGTGCAAAATAATCTCTTATACGCAATTTTAAGTAACATAGTTAAGGTCCATAGATGTGAACTTGATCTTGCTAGACATATCAACACTATCTAGGGATATTTCACAATTTTTCATACAAAAGAAGTAAATTCAGGTGTGAAAATGTTGTCCCTCCTATGTTTTGAGTATGCTTTTCTAACTTCTCTACAATGAATGAATGAATCAACGATCCCGAGACAGTGTTGATGTGTGTATATTCAAAAAGAATTTTACACAGCAGATAGATAAGGTGGGTCCACATGCGGCTATTCTGCTAATCAGTGGCAGTGGAATGACGATTGTTCACCTTTTCTAGTATGTTGAGGCGAAATTGAGAACTCTACATAGTATACATTTGATTACAGCTGTCTTGAACGTTAAGTTGCTAGGAAGTTTGCGGAATAGCCGCAGCCGAATCGCTAGGGTACTTACGTCGTTGGCTTAATAAAATTAAAAAATGAACCACAGCGTACTAGATAGAAATACTATAGAATACCTACGCTTTTAGCGGCAGATGTTTTTTTACTACATACAGGGTGTAAGGGATAGGTTAGCAAAAACTGAAATTCTGAACTTAAGAACATCATTCTGAATTATTTTTCAGTGGAATTTTGCTCCGAATTTTTTTTTTCCAGTATTTCGAATCATTCCATTTTCCAATAGGTATTTAATTCTATTAGCCTAAAACACGAAAACCTGAAATGTACTTTGTGACAGTGTAATGTAGGTTACTGTTCTTAAGTTTATGTTTATGTAGTTTTATGTAGTAAAAAAAATCATAAAATTGTTAAACAGGTCCGTAACAGGCGACCCAATCTCATACAAGCTACCACCGGACCGTTGCGAGGCGACCGACGAGTTGGCGACGCAGCCCAGGCAGTTGACAGTCGCGCAGCTTTGTCTAGAAACCTTGCAACGAGCTGCTTCGTCTTGAGACCTAACCAGGCGACGCGGCTCGGCTTATACGAAAAGCATAGATGCTCACACCAAATTACCTACAAAGCCTTAGCCGTCGATAATGCTAGACCATCCGAAAGTGATGGAGCTATTCGTATATTGGTCTCCTTTCTCAGATGTAGTTTATACTTTGTGTTGTTGCTTCTTGATGGAACTCGTTTAACCCTTTTACCACAAAGAGTTTTCGTCAAAAACGCCCACCACACGTCACATCAAAAAATTAAAAAAAAATGTGGCGAATGGCGAACGCTTGGTGAACGATATTAAAGTTTAAAAAAAAATTGTCTGATATATCAGACTTTTGTGGCGAGGGCACGAAACTTAAACGTCTGATATATCAGACTTTGGCGGTTAAAAGGTTAAGTGGAACCAGTGTAAAAATCATATCTTTCATTGGTAATAGTTTCTCATATGGTCAGTGAGAAGGTCTTAAGGCCATAAAATTTTTGTTGTTTAGGTAGCGATTTTTTTCACCAGTGAGGTTGTAGCTAGCTGCGTCGTCTGTGCAGGCATTCAGCGATCCTTATTCAGTACCTATTTACTTTCTAGAGCGTAGCTTACAATTTTGAGTCTAGCCTTTTGCTTTCTGTTTCATACTTACGAGTAAGTAAAATGTGAATATAAAATCTAGAAAGACGATAATAGGGAATACAGATAAGAGTGTGTGTACGATAATAGTGATAAATATTTCTTAATAAAATACTTTAAAATCATTTTAAAGTCATTTATTTTCTTATAACTAACTCCACCGGTTCACTTGCACTGGCGCTGGTAACTGTGACACGATATTCTCTGGTGACACCTCAAGGACCACCGCTTCATCTTCGCTCAACCAATGGAAACCAGCCAGGTACTGTCAAAGAATAAAAACGGTTACAGGTACGGACGGCCGCACATTAGGTTACCACACGCGTGCACTCACGGAAAGCTAATGTAAATAGATTTCCTAAATTTGACTTTAATTTACGTGGTAGCAGCCCAGACTTGAGATTGGAAATATATTCCGAAAACGTGGAAGAAGGACAAACCAGAACGAACTACATATCTTCCTATTTGGCTTTATAGATTTATGGTCAAAAGTGAAAGGAATCGACAGTCGAGTCCTTTAAGAATTTCACAGATATCATTATAAACAGGCTGAAGGAATTCAATAATACCTAAAATTATTTTTTTATATACAGTCAATAGAATCCCCTATTTAAAAGTTATAAGTATAGATTTTAATTGTATTCCAAATGAGCATTTAATATAGTTAGTAACAATTAGTATAATTTGCGAAATTTGCGAAATTATTAATAAGTGTTTTTGCGAAATTATTAATAAGTGTGGTGTCAATAATTGTATCATGAGTAATTTGAAGTGACCAGTGACCACGAAAGATAGCAACTGAGGATACCGGGAAAGTATCAATTTGCTTCCCGGTATCTCAGTTCGCATGTTTAAAATTGATGTTTAAATGTAAAAAAATATTAAATTAATGTTTATTATATAAAAAGCGAATCAATAAATGTAATTAAAAACCCATTCGTTATAAAAACAAACGATTATAATAAAAGTAAGAGGAATCGCATCTGAAAGCTAAGAAACTTACCTTAATGGGTACAACACTGAATGAAAGGGGTTTCCTAGAACTCGGTTTTCGTTTCACTGCCGCCGGTTCCAATTCGTCTCCGTTCTGAAAAAATAATGATTCAACATGAGCCAATATAACAAGTAAAACAACAAACTAACAGTCACAGGGTGAATCCTACTATCCTATCCTACTATCGACGGCCGGTTTGGTCAAGTGGTAATGTGGTAATGACGCTGCCTCTTGATGACGGTAAGTGGTAATGACGCTGCCTCTTGATTGACGAATCCTGGGTTCGATTCCCAGTCGGGGCATTTGTGTAAGCAAGCAGATGTTTGTTCTCTGGTGTCTGTATTTGGGTATGTTCCAAGGGACCCACAATTGCGAAAGTTTGTAAGGATGGATGGATGAATAGGTGGATGGACGTGAATTACTTCGTCATAAAAAACTACTGGATGGATTTTGATGAAACTTAGCAGTTACATTTATCAAATTCCCAAGAGAACGAAGTTCCGGGCGGAAAGCTAGTTTGAAATAAAATAGGTTTAAGAAATTAAATGTTGAAACAAATACGAGTACATTGGAAGTGGTTCCACCAAGATATGGCCACATATTCACACATTTTTAATTGAATTAGTTTTCTTTTCCAGCAGACCTATGGATGCCCTCCCCGCCGAGGGGCATGGGCCTCCCTTCGAAACACGAAGGGGATTATGCCACAGTCCACCACGCTGGCCCAATGCGGGTTGTTGTAATGTATGTATGTATTTATGTATGTTTTCGAATTTAGTGGTACGGGCCCGCACCGGATTTGAACCCGCAACCTTCCGGTTACCAGTCTGCAGGGGTGGAAGCTCATTCCATGTCCAAAAATACTGATTTTACTACTAAAACCCTCTAAAATACTGACCATTTAAATTACCGACCCTTGATTGGTCAGTTTGACATCGAAATACAAATGTTAGTTGCTGTTAGTTAAGTATGTCAACATATTATATGGAAAATGTTTTTGATTAAGTAAGAAAAATGTTTTTGTGTTGGCCTCTACCATCCCCATAGTCAACCTGACCGCCCTATATTATTAAAAAAATAATTAAATTATTACAATATTAAGTAATTTGAACAAAACAAACAATTAATTATATTATATTAATGGAAGAAGTTATTAATTTATTTTTCTTGTTGTCTACATGTTTTTGCATATTTCGTTAGCCAACAACGTAGTAAACATCACATTGGCCATATTTACGGCGACCATCTCAATCTACAGAGACCAGACCACTTATATAGAAATGTACCTACCCCTGATCCTCAAAATACTGACTTTACTGAACATTTTTCGAAAAAACTGACTTTTACTGACCTAAGCCAAAAATACTGGCTTTTACTGACTTTACTGACCATTTTCATCCCTGAGTCTGGCTTATTAGCAACTGGGCTATACCCGCTGAGGTATCACTAGTGAGCCACTAGTGATACCTCACCGTCACAAGACGTTTATGTATTGTGTCGCTACCCTACATATGGGACAGAAGACCACGTCTCACCGGTTCTCTCCTCTCGAGGGTCCACAGCGAGGTGTCGTCGTGGCAGACGAGTGCGCTCCGCTTCGGATGCACGCACACTGCCTGCGCGGCCGACGTCCGGGCCGACCACTGAGCTGGTAGCGCGCCGCCCGGCCAGCCTGTCACCTTCTTCTTACATAGGTCGTATTCTATTATCTGCAACCCAATAGAGTAGATGACTGATATTAAATATTATATATTTATTAAGATAATATATTGATAACATGGTTTGCAATCAATTTTAAAATGGTCGCAAAAAAATTTACAGCCTATTAAACATTTTTTTCTATCTCTTTCTTACAAAACGTAATTTTGAATGAAATTTATATGGCTGTTAGCAGTGTCGTCACCGTTTTGTATTTTCCTCTCTGTCTAATTGAGATATTTAAACGTTCATATCTTTCTTATTTGCAAAGATATTGAAAAACTATTTACACCAGGCTATTTATAAGGTAAATAAGCTTCAATAAAAAAAAATTGTCATCTACCCTACTACCATGTTAAATTATGTAACGAGAGTAGTATGGGCTGAAACGGAGAAGCTTCGCACTTGCTTGTTCGATTATAAATGTAAAATTGTGCTTGTGTGTTTGTCCTTCCTTCACAGTGAAACAGAGCAATGAATTGAATGATTTTTCGCACAGGAATAGTTAGAGCAGTGATTCCTAACATTTTAGTAATGGGGGACCATTTTACAGAATATCTGTTTTGCCACGGACCACCAACTGTTCGGAGGTAAACAGGGTAGTTCTACAGTTACACTGTAGTTCATATTCAACAGTGTTTTAATTTTTTTACGATAATTTTATTTCTCTTCACTTACTAACTTCTGAATCCTTGGTTCAATGCTAGTTAAAGCCAAACACTAGTCGGCTCTGGCGTCCAGTCGATTTCAATGCTTGTGTCGACTCGTAACGTTTTATATTTTTAGCATAGATTCGCGGACCAATTCAGATGCTTCCAGGGAACACCGGTAGTCCGCACACCACCGGTTAAGAACCACTGAGTCAAAGGGTTTTAGAGCTCCTTTACTACGCGAACAAAGTCGCGGAAAGATATTAAATATCTATAGAAAGTTACGTACCGTTTGATCAGCATACACGATGATAAGTGTTTCTCTTCGATTGTCAACTGTCAACGCAGTAGGTACACACTGGTATCTAGGCAGGGTGGCGTGATGAACAAACTTCTTCTTTCTATCAACTAATACTTCGACCACGCCAGACACGTCAGCCAAAACTATGTAAGTGCTACCCGAAGTTGTTTTCTTTGAGACTATCAGGTGGAGGATTGAAGATGTCTTCAGAACTGAAATACGAGGTACGAAAACCATCACTATTACAAACGAGATAAAGGTGACGATCAATCGGTGTTAGCATGAAATTAAATGAATTTTATTCGTAAGAGTAGTAGTATAACAAGGTGTTGATTTTACAAAATATGTCTTGTCACTCAACCTT
This sequence comes from Aproaerema taeniolella, assembly GCA_949987775.1. Classification (NCBI taxonomy): domain Eukaryota; kingdom Metazoa; phylum Arthropoda; class Insecta; order Lepidoptera; family Gelechiidae; genus Aproaerema; species Aproaerema taeniolella. Next base: position 10,662,214 of record OX465258.1, on the reverse strand, counting down.
TCGGTGTACGAATATTATTGATGTAAATATTAAGATAATGAATGATAAGACATAATTTCAAATATAACTTAATATGTGTAACTATTTTTGCCCAGTTTTTTAAATATCAATCAATAAAAATATTTATTGTTTTAGATATCACTAACTATACTTCGAAAACTATACTCCGAACCAGACAGAAAGGCGGACCGTTGCTAATACGCTTTAAAACCAAATATGTTTTTATTAGCTCAATGCTAGCCTTATTTGGTAGGATTATACGGTTCCTATAATCAGCTCTAGAGTTATTTCAGAATTAGTTAAAATTCGAAAATAAGAAAATTTGTAATGCGATTAAAAAGAGCACCCTCAGAGTTTCTTGCCCGTTCTTCTCTGGGGAAGACTGCACGTTTGTGAATAGGCGTAGAGTCAGTAGGGTCAATAGAACGAATGCGTATGTATGTATTTAAATCCTTTAATGTTGTTTGTATGTATTTCATGTAATCTTGACTTTTTTTAAGTGGCATCCTGAATGTCCTATAAAATAAATATTTTTTTCTATTCTATTCTATTCTATAACCCTGGCAAATCAAGAGTATTCTATGCGATTGTGAATCTCATTAGCGCAATAGCCACCATCCGCCTTCCTATCTGGTTCGGAGTATATTATGCCCCACAATAAAAACCGAGAGACACTAAAAAATACAAGCATTGTACGTAGTGCTCCATTTGAAAAACAGTCCTAACATAATTTTTTCATCCTTCGAGCCGGAAAACTATCGGAAAAGGAAATCTGACTTTAAACAGCCTAGCCTAGCTTTATTTTAAGCAAAGCTGGAGCTTACTTTTATTCCCTGCAACAGTGTGAACAACAGTAGCGCCTGCTTCTGGGTCCACATGTAACACGTAGAGTTCACTGCCACAATGAGCTACCATCGTTCGGGAGTCCTCGGCAAAGGCGACCCGGTAGCACTGCCCAGACAGCCCCGTTATAAGCAATTTTGAAAGGGATATGTTCGTCTGATCGTCGTCTTGGTCGTCCTAAAATGATTTTAAGATTATAAAATTTAAACAATAGCTACACTCTCAGGTTGATTTATAGTTGTGTCCCAAGAGGAACACACAAACAAAAACATGCAAAGAGACCTGTAATTTTTTTGTCTTAAGACTTAAAAATAAGGTGGGTCAAAATGGCCCCAAGCCTGGCGCAAAAGTGTCTCAGATTATTATCGATAATTATGAGTATTGGAATTCTGTAAAGTTCCTATATTCCCGTAACTGTGGTTATCTTACGGCTAACATGGTTTTTTTATACGGAAAAATATGAAATTTTAATATTGGTGGCGCTCGTATGCGCAATGGACCAAAACTATTTGTTGTAGGGTATTCCATTTGCGCTTAAAACACGAATTAAACATATATTTTCTTAGTTAAATTTTAAATATTGACACCTTAGCCACAGTTACAAGAAAGAGGAACTACACAGAATTTTGATACCCATTATAACTGATAATTTGAGGAACTTTTCTTTTGCGCCGGGCCTGAGGTAATTTTGTATTGGCCGTGACCTACCTTCTTAGTCTTATTGTAAAATTTTGGCTGGACTAGAGGCTACAAAGGCGACCTTAACGCAGCTAATCTGTACAATAAATACATACTAATTATTATTTGTTTATACTTACAGTGTCCAATTTAAGCATTCTTATATAACTGTCTGTAGCATACACAATGAACTCTCCACTCGGCGATAGCTCACAGCATTGTATCTGCTTTTTATGTTTCGTCTGTATTGAAGCCAACTTTATCGGATTCTCGGTCAACTTTAAACTCTGTTTCTCCTTATTTTTTGCCAGTTTATTGACCACTGCGACTTCGGAGTCTTGTTCGATATTATCCTTTTGTTTCTCTTCATCGTTTTCTTTAGTTGAAACATCGGTAAACATTAAGTCGCCGGTGTCGCTCGTAGCATAAGAACCCAATTTCCATACCTCCATGTGGTTACTATATCTATATTGAACAGAATGAATAAGTTGAAATGTTTTTCTTAAAAAGGAGAACGGGTAAAAAATGGATACATTTTTGCCCATTCTCCTTTTGCAAAATAACATTTATGCTAATGATTTTTTATATTAACACGTCGCGCGCTTGTTTACGGCGCGTGCGATACAAATCGTGCACACACGGGTGTGCAAGAATCGCGCGAAGGTTTCAATATGCTTTAATGTTTACGAAAAATCAGAGACAAGTTTTTCAGCTCAATGAATGACAAGTTTTACTGTGCTATGTTATTCTGACTGATACCAGAATCAATGTGGTTGTGATAAGTTTACATTATACTTTAAATATGTTATGAATAACCTTAGTAGAAGTAGCTTTTTCGTTGGGCTCACAGAAGATCTCGGCGTCGGTATCATTGGTGGCACCCGCATCACCCATTTAGGAGGGTAGCTTGAAAATGTCAGATAACCATCCACACCCACAGACACCAACTTGCCATCTGTCACTAGAAGGGCCCTGTAATTATCATTTTTGTTAGAAATTCATTTTGTATTTAGTCAATTGCAGACTTCAAAATAAAAAGTAAAAGAACTCCATTGAAGTTAGTCAATTTTTACCCGACTACGGCGAAGCAAAAAGGAGGGTTATGTGGTTGACCGGTATGTATGTATGTATGTATGTTTGTATGTATGTATGTATGTATGTATGTATGTTATGTATGTTCATCTGTTCCATCATAACTTCAAAACTATTCGTCTCAAATTGACAAATGAAGTATCATTGGACGCGTTTTGATTGTCCGCTGGTTATAGGCTATAACAAGTCACATTAAATTGATTAGAGCGCCCTCTAGATGACATAAAGTCATGAACTAAAAAAAATGTTGTTTTTGATGGTGCTTTGTTGGGTATCAAATGAAAGGGCTTCATTAGTGCATTTCAAATATATATGTATTGTAAGCTGTTTCTTGCGGATTTGCTTGGATGCACCGGATTTAAAGTTTACCATCGCACACTGTCGTCTTTATTTAGTGATTACTCGGCTGTATAGTAATCGAATCAAGCAGGAGTGGTTGCGAACATTATAACTCATCACACTACAATAGGTGTAATTCATATACTTATATGAAATGAAAAAAAAAAGTGTTTTTTTTTAAAGTCCGGAGAGCCCCCTAAATCAAAGACATCTACCAAACAAAGATTCGTGATGCGAGGCCGCAGGCCGAGCTCCGCGTAGGGCGAAGCCCGAAGCGTTCCCTCAATCTAAGACGTCTACCAAACAAAGATATGTGATGCGAGGCCGAAGACCAAGCTCCTTGCAGGACGAAGCCCGGAGCGTCCCCCAATCTAAGACATCTACCAGACAAAGATTAGTGATGTGAGGCCGCAGGCCGAGCTCCACGTAGGGCGAAGCCCGGAGCGTCCCTCCAATCTTAGACGTCTACCAAACAAAGATATGTGATGCGACACCGAAGACCGAGCTCCTTGCAGGGCGAAGCACGGAGCGTTCCCCCAATCTAAGACATCTACCAGACAAAGATTAGTGATGCGAGGTCGCAGGCCGAGCTCCACGTAGGGCGAAGCCCGGAGCGTCCCTCCAATCTAAGACGTCCACCAAACAAAGATATGTGATGCGAGGCCGAAGGCCGAGCTCCGCGTAGGGCGAAGCCCGGAGCGTTCCCCCAAACTAAGACATCTACCAGACAAAGATAAGTGATGCGAGGCCGCAGGCCGAGCTCTGCGTAGGGTGAAGCCCGGAGCGTCCCCCCCTATCCAAGACGTCCACCAAACAAAGATATGTGATGCGAGGCCGAAGGCCAAGCTCCGCGTAGGGTGAAACCCGGAGCGTCCACCCCAATCTAAGACATCTACCAGACAAAGATAAGTGATGCGAGGCCGCAGGCCGAGCTCCGCGTAGGGCGAAGCCCGGAGCGTCCCCCCAATGCAAGACGTCCACCAAACAAAAAGATATGTGATGCGAGGCCGCAGGCCGAGCTCCGCATAGGGCGCAGCCCGGAGCGTCCCCCCAATCTTAGATAACCACCAAACAAAGATTAGTGATGCGAGGCCGCAGGCCGAGCTCCGCGTAGGGCGAAGCCCGAAGCGTCCCCCCAATCAAAGACATCTACCAGACAAAGATAAGTGATGCGAGGCCGCAGGTCGAGCTCCGCGTAGGGCGAAGCCCGGAGCGTCCCCCCAATCAAAGACATCTACCAGAAAAAGATAAGTGATGCGAGGCCGCAGGCCAAGCTCCGCGTAGGGCGCAGCCCGGAGCGTCCCCCCAATCTAAGACGTTCACCAAACAAAGAATAGTGATGCGAGGCCGCAGGCCGAGCTCCGTGTAGGGCGAAGCCCGAAGCGTCCCCCCAATCTAAGATAATCACCAAACAAAGATTAGTGATGCGAGGCCGCAGGCCGAGCTCCGTGTAGGGCGAGGCCCAGAGCGTCCCCCCAATCTAAGAAGTACGTACGTAAACTACGATGTAAGGGAGACATATTAGGCTCTGGAACGGTTTCAGTATTTATGTTATAGTTCAAACTCTGTCTTCATAAAGCTCCTATACTATTACGGGATTAGGATTTAACTTTGTATTCACTTTTTTTACCAGGTCGCGGCTGGGTGCGTACCCCTCCAAAACGTATTTCTGCCAACGCGCATGATTCTGCCAACTCGTAAAACTGGGGCGGATCGTTAGCTTTAAAAATACATATCATATTTTCTTAGCTGTTCACCAACGAACAACCCCAAAATAATTTAAATAAAAAATAAGTTTAAAAACTAAAACCCGACTACTGAAGAATCGCGCTCTAAAAAGTATGAAACAAGAAAATGCTCGTATCTGAAATATTCATGAAAACTTTTAAATACTTATCGTCTATTTAATAAACACTATATACGTTATATAATTTAACGTGTTAAATACATTTTCATATTGACGTTCGGAGGAGAGCCGCGGTCGTATGCCACCTATTAACAGGTAGTAGGTAGTAAAGCGATCGTATTAGGACAAAGTGGCATACGACCGCGGCTCTCCTCCGAACGTCAATATGAAAATGTATTTAACACGTTAAATTATATAACGTATATAGTGTTTATTAAATAGACGATAAGTATTTAAAAGTTTTCATGAATATTTCAGATACGAGCATTTTCTTGTTTCATACTTTTTAGAGCGCGATTCTTCAGTAGTCGGGTTTTAGTTTTTAAACTTATTTTTTATCATTGGATAAAATAAACGTCTTTATAAAAATACAAAAAGTCTTGACAAATTAATTCATCAATTACCAGACCGACCCTTCCTTCAACCTGAGACAGAGATTCAATTTGTGTTAAAGACAAGGGAAAAAGCTGGACTATTTAATTCCAGGACTATTAAATGGACTATTTAATTGAATAATGGACTATTTAATTTAAGTACATTTGCCTGTTATGTCTTAAATTGAATGCTTCCTGTTTTTCATCAGTACTAGTAAGTTTTATCTGATTTATTTCTTTTTTTATTTTATTGTCGTCTTGAAATATATGAATGTTGTGCACACTTATAACTGGCGAACTGAGCGAGTATCCAACCTAGTCGAGGGTTGGCACGTATCCAAGGAGGCGTCCTGCTCTGACCACAGGTGGATAAGGTATGATATACAGGGCCCAATAAAGCCACAACTACCAAGAAGGAATCCAAGGAAAACGGATAAAAACGTGTACTTGAGATCTCTTCAATCAAAATTCAGGTCCTGGGAACATCCAAGTAGACCAGACACCGCAGAAATGCTGGAATTACAGGTAACTACTTTCACCAAACATCTGAGAGATAGTTACGAAGAAGCATGCCCACTCAAGGATCCACCACAAGGAAAAAAAAGCGGCCAATCGTGGTGGGGTCCAGAACTGGAGAGGTTACGACACAAGGTCAGAAAACTCTTTAACAGGGCAATGAACACGAGCGATGACCTGGACTGGGACAACTACAAGGAGGCTAAGTCCAGATACAAAAAACGCATCAGATACAGAAGCTCAGCCTCCTGGCGTAAGTTCTGTGACAATATTGAGTCAAATGAACATGCCAACAGAGTACGCAAGATTCTTGCTAATACTAACAACCGAAGTATAGGTTCATTACGCAAAGATGATAACACATACACCAGCTCCCCGGAGGAGGTCCAAGACCTTCTACTACAAACTCACTTCCCAGATTGCAGTCTCACTGAGAATGTAGACTGGATAGAGGTGACTGGTAGCCCGACGGAGGACAGCTGGAACTACGCCCATAAAGTGGTAAGTGCTGACAAAGTCAACTGGGCAATCGACAGCTTCGCACCTTACAAGGCACCTGGACCTGATGGAATCTTCCCGGCCCTCCTCCAGTGGGCAGGTAGAGTGGAAATTGAAATACTCGTGCAGATCCTCAGAGCATGTCTGCCCTTTGAATATATACCAAAAAAATGGAGGGAAGTAGACATCCTATTTATACCTAAACCAGGTAAATCCGACTACACCAGTGCAAAATCCTTCAGGCCAATCAGCCTTACATCCTTCCTGCTGAAAACACTCGAAAAAATATGTGACAGAGAACTGAGGGACAATGCATTGAAAAATACACCGCTGCACCCCAACCAACACGCGTACAGTGCAGGTAAATCTACAGAATCAGCTCTACACTCGGTAGTCACGAGGATAGAAGAAGCTATTCAAAACAAAGGCATTTGTCAAGGGACCTTTATCGATATTGAAGGTGCCTTTGACAAAACAAACTACACCAGTATCAAAACAGCGCTCTCCAGACATGGAGTAAGTAATGTTCTAATTAACTGGATCAATAACATGCTGCGAAACAGAGTCGTCCGTTTTGCCGGCGGCTCCCGCATGGCGACGGTAGTAAAAGGCTGTCCACAAGGGGGGGTACTATCGCCCCTTCTATGGAACATCGTCATCAACAGCCTCATCTCGCAGTTAAACAGGTATCATTACCACACTATAGGCTATGCCGATGATCTCACCATCTTGATCTCAGGCAAGCAAGCAAGTACGGTTTGTGAGGTAACCAGATCAGCTCTCAAGATTGTCGAACAATGGTGCAGGGAGTTCGAGCTATCGGTGAACCCAACCAAAACGGAGGTAGTAATGTTCACTAACAAACGCATGCTAGGAAACTACAATCTCCCACGACTATTTAACACTCAACTCCAACTCTCCACTGAGGTCAAATATCTAGGTATAGTCCTGGACAGTAAGTTGAGTTGGAATGCACACCTTGAGTCAAAACTGACTAAGGCAAGTATCATGTTCTGGCAATGTCGCAGAATGATAGGGAAAAAATGGGGCCTTTCCCCCAAAATCATTCGGTGGCTATATACAGCAGTGATTCGACCAACGGTCTGCTACGGCGCTGTGGTGTGGTGGCCGCGCACTAATCTATCCACGGTACAGACCAAATTACAAAGTTTTCAAAGACAAGCCTGTCTGGCCATGACTGGCAGCATGAGGACTACACCCAGCGCGGCTCTGGAGGTAATGCTTAACTTACCAGCCTTACACCTGTTTATTAGACAGGAAGCATGCATATCCGCGATACGTCTAAACACCCTAGGTCTCTGGGCGAAGAACAGCAGGGCCCCTCACGCAGTTATCCTGCGCACTGCTACCGAGGAGTTACCTATATTGGGTGCCACAAACGACAGGATACACAAAACGTATGTATTTGACAAAAAATACAAAATACAATTACATGATGACCATCGTGAAGGACTTAATCAGTTAAGAATGTTTACGGATGGATCAAAGACAAACACAGGTACTGGCTCCGGGGTATTCTCAGAGGACCTGAATATTAATATCTCCCGTCCACTCGGTGAGTATAATACTGTCTTCCAGGCTGAATGCATGGGCATAATCCTGGCTATGGAGGCTATCAAAGACAGGAAGATAGCCGAACAGTCAATTAGGATACTATCAGACAGTCGAGCTGTACTCATGGCTCTAGACAGCAATACAATGAACTCAGGACTCATATACAACTGCTACTGTGCTATAATGAAGGTATGTAGCAACAACAACAATATCACTCTACAATGGATCAAAGGACACAGTGGATCCAGAGGTAATGACGTAGCTGACGAACTTGCTAAAAGGGGGTCCGACGCCGGAGCTATTGGTCCGGAACCGATAGTACCGGTGCCTTTTAACGGGCTTCGATTTCTGCTAAGACTGCAAACCAAGGTACAAGGTAACGACAATTGGCGGAACCAGAAGGGATGCCGACAATCAAAGGAAGCCTTACCTGCAATCAATACACGTCTCTCCCGCAAGCTCTTCCAGCTAAAGAAGACTCAACTTCGAGCGGTTACGAGCGTAATAACAGGGCATGGTATGTTCAACAAACACCTATAAACTCTAGGTATCACCGACAGTCCTTTATGCAGAGCATGCATGGAGGAGGAAGAGACGGCCGCCCACGTGGTGTTGAACTGCAAGGAGGTGGCCAACTACCGGGCCAAACACCTGGGCACACCCGGGTCCCTCCCGGAGGTTGTGGAGGATCCTAAGGCACTTCTGCAATTTCTGGAGGAGCTAGGGTGGCTAGAGTGACAGTCATCCTATTAAACAAAAGTCACGCAAAATAGGCGCATGTTGACGTCGAGTTGCGGAAACCAGCCCGTCTTACAATTACAATTACAATTAACTAGCGAACATATAACTAATGGTATTGTAAAATATTTTTAAATGAAATACAAAATATGTATCGCTGTAAGTGTAGCTTATGTAAATAAATAAATAATTCTCACAGGAATCGAGGTCCCTACAAATCTTTATTAATAATACTTCAGCCCATGTCATATTATTATTTCTTAATCTAACTAAAATCAATTAAATCGAGGTCTACTAACAATAAATATGTCAAATAAGAAAAAGATAAGTTACCGGACATCGTGTTCATGTATGTGTCTTTGAACATGTTTGACCCACTTGCCACTGGTATTCTGACCCTCCCCTTTCTCTATCTTGATGAAATGTGATATGATAGGGTCAATGCCAGTGCAGTAAATATTCTTCTCATCTTCAGACACAGCTACTGACAGTATATCAGCCTTGTGGGTTGTAAAAGATTCTATCTGCAAGTAATATTAAATATATGTGAAATTAACATTTATCTATGCTACCATCTTTACTAATTTTAGTAGGTACACTCAAGAACAGCTCATGCAGGTCATTTTTTTTATTACAAATATAAAGTTATACTAACATCATTCACAATATAACATGGTTTCACTCTTGCTACTGCCATTCACCATACAGTTGTACCATATTAAATGTACAATTTTCGCTCATATTGCATACAAAGTAAGAGTGGCATAAAGTTCAAAATGTCAACCTTGATGTGCTCTTGCATGCACACGAGTTTATTTAATTCCTTTTTCCTTATCGAGTAGGTAAAATCAAGTATGTGACTTTATTATTAATTTATTTGATCTATAATTAACTAGAAGGAATCTCCTTTTATTAATATTATAATATTTTACATTAAGTATATAAGGCAATTTTAATTCATTCACTTTGCTGTAACTAATAGCAAAGTGAACTATTTGCTTAAACATAATTAAAGAGTGAAAGAATACAATTAATTATATGATTCTTCACACACAGAAATTTAAATACATAAATCTATACTAATATTTTAAAGAGGAAATATTTATATTTTGTATGTAATGAATAGGCTCCGAAACTACTGGAACGATTTCAAAAATTCTTTCACCATTAGGATGCTACATTATCCCTAAGTAACATTTTTTATTTATTTATTAAGCCTAAATACAGAGTTGAGAGATTTTACAAAACTTGTTTTACTTAAGTTCCTAGATGAATTATTTTCTAAACTTAATTTTTTTACTTAAATCACTAAAACTGATTACTGTTTTTGCTGAGTACTCTGGGTGTACTGGGCACGTAGGCCTCCTCCAGATTCTTTCAATCATCTCTGTCTTGGGCACCCTAAGTAACATAGGCTACATAATTTTCCAGAATTCCCACGGGAACGAAGTCCTGAGCGGGATGCTAGTCATTAATATTCTTAGACAACGCATACTTTATATTTTATTCAAATAGTTTAATTTTAGTGTACTTAAATTGCAAGACTAAAGGATTATATCTTTAGTTACCTGTTCTCCAAGCGAACTGTCCCAAAATGTGAGCCGACCATGACTATCACCAGAAACAATGGTGGTATCTGAAAGCACAGCTACAGACCAGACAATCACTTCTTTTTTACGTCGAGTTACAGATATACGTGTCACTGCATGTCCAGTCTCCACTTTCCATACCCTAATTGTATCAATTGAACCTGAAATAATTATTTTTTTATTAATTTTGGTGAAAAAAATATTTAACACCGTAAAATATTAAAAATACAAGATTGCATAATCTTAGAAATAAATACATATACCTGTTACTAAGATGTTTCCTAATTTGTCAAATTTACAGCACATAATCCTACCCTCCTGTTTATCAAATAACTTGCTGTATACAATGTCCTCATTTTCTACTGAGTATAAGTTTATATATCCTTGTTCTGTGCCTACAGCAACAAGTGTTTCTTCATCATTTACATCAAGACACCATGCTGCGTAGCCCGTTAGTAATACAGAGTTCTTCTGCGTCAACTTCGCAATGTCCCACTCAACTAAAGCGCCACTAAGTCCTGTAGATAGCAGCCTTTCTCCAACCCAGCCTAAAGCTTCTATAGATCCATTTTCAATCCCAGGGATGAATCTTACGAGGCATGGAGCCCTATTTAAATCCCAAATTTCTATGGATGCATCTGCTCTGTAAAATAGGACACATTTTTTATCAGGTTTTAATTATAAAATATGAAAAATATATGGAACATCATGGAAGGAAAAAATATAGATAATACAGCCAAACTAAAAACTAATACCGTGAAGTCAAAAGGTGTCAAAGAGTGGCAATCACTCGATCGCAAAAGGCAAAGTTAAATTATAATCAAATGAATAATAAACATGTAATAAAAACTAACCTTGCAAGCGCGAGTTGTTTCAGCTTTCTATTGAATGAAACACAATTTATGGGTAGAGGTTTAGGGTTATAAAACCGTACTCTATGCACTTTACTTGCCATTTTTGTTCACGAACATGGGAAATAACCCTTAAAAATTAACAAATTAACTTTGTTTAATTCTCGACATGTGACCACAAAACACCCACAAGACTTAAAAACAAATCAAAGGTACGTCAAATCAAAATTGACAAAACACAGTACATTTCCAGAGATAGCTATTAGTTAGAAATGTATTTTAAAAAATTCATACAACAAAAAGGAAGTGTCTCCGCTGCCGGAGCCGGCAACGACGAAAAATTGGAACTGTTGCCGGAAGTTGACTTGACTTCTTTATTTTAATGGCAATCCATCGTCTGATGACAATGATTCTGCCAGTATCAAAGTACCAAAGAAAAAATGAAATGACTTTTGTACGGTAATTCCAGACAGGGTTGATACAGTGAATTTTCGGATCGATGATACTTCCAAGATAAATTATTTATGTAGGTAATATTGATCTGAAAGAGACAAAAAACAATAATTATAGGTTAGTAAATATTAGATGGTGTTATAACATCGATGGATGGGAAACATTTAATATTAATACATAAAGCTGTACGTATAGAACACAGGACAAATCACAATAAAATATTATTAGCTTTAATAAATTGGGCCAGTAGGTTAACGAAAGGGGTTGGTACCAGTGAAAGGAGGGAGTTGAGGTTAACTGGGCGCGGGAGGTCAGCAGGGAGTACAAGTACATCGTACAGACTTTGATGACGTGGGCAATTAAAGAAGATGTGGTCTACACAGTGCCCTCTTCGAGACCGCATTCACAGATTGAACTATCTTTAATTCTTAGTTTGGCAAGAAAAACTGGAGAACAGACATGGCCCAAACGAAGAATAATAATAACAGAGGTTACTATTTTGTCAAAGTTCCTAAATTTAAAAAACCATGGGCGGGGTGGAATTGCTGGTTGAATTTTGCCGAAATGAACGCCTTTAAGTTTACGAGACCTTTGCCAGATGTTATCCCAAGATTCCATCATGATAGGCCGGGCACAGCTACGGATATCCCTCGCAAAATTTTGTTTGTATTTATTACAACCTAATTGTATAGCTTCCTTAGCACATAAGTCAGCAGTTTCGTTTCCAGTGATGCCACTGTGGCCCGGGATCCAAACAAGTACGACGTTCACGCCAGATTTTGCACAATTGTAAAGTGATTCTTTAATTTTAAGAGTTAGATAGAAATTGTCTTTTGCGTGGAATGGTAATTTTGTTATGTCCTGGAGGCAACTTAGGGAGTCTGAAAAACGACTGATTTATCAAGCCGGTGCGACTCAACATAGGTAACTGCTTCCAAGAGGGCAATAGCCTCTCCTGTGTAGACGGATGATTTGGCTGGGCATTTAAAGTTTAAAATAATTTTATACTTTGGAATCCACACTGCCGCTCCCACTTCTCCATCGTCAGACAGTTTTGACGCGTCTGTGTAGAGCTGAAGCCAGTTGGGCCACTTTTCATTTACCATGCTGTTAAACCGTCTATTAGCACCCGGGGATTTCTTTTCAATACCTAAATTGAGAACTACAGGAGCTTGATATATTAGGACATCGAAGTGGAACTTGAAAATCGGATTTTTATTGATTTGGAAGATTGTAGATAAATTGTGCTTTTTAAAAGACTTTACGAGAGGAGGAATTTCTTTAAAACGCCAATACTGAGATGTAGTTGTAAGGTCTGTCAGTGAGTCAATTTTGTCAAGAAGGGGGTGGGAAGAATTTTGAACTAAATTAAATAGAAAACCATCAGATAAATATTGTCTTCGTAAATATAGAGGGGGGTCAACACACTCTATCTGGAGCGCATTCGTTGGAGAAGACCTCATAGCTCCTGTAATAATGCGTAGACATTGAGCTTGAATTCGATCTAGTTTGGCCAGAGCTGTTTTACTGCATGGCTCCAACACAAAGCAGGCGTAGTCGAAGTGACTGCGAATCACAGCATTGTACAGAAGTTTCTGACTATACGGATGGGAGCCCCAACGAACACCCGAGAGAGAGCGTAGGATATTGATGTTCTTGTCGCATTTGTTTTTAATATAATTTAGATGTTGGATACCTGATAGTTTTGAGTCTAGAAACACTCCTAAAAATTTGGTATATTGTTGTATGCCTATGTTTTGTTCGTTGATATAAATAGAGATTGGAGGGTGTGTCCGTTTGCGGGTAAAAACAACAGCATTACATTTAGGGACAGATAAAGTTAAACCATGGTCCTCAAGCCAGACATTTAAGTAATAGAGAGCAGAGTTAAGACGGGAAGATGCATCATCGAACTGTTATACGGGATTTAGCAGACAGGTTTTTAAAAAAAACTTGTTTAATTAACCTGTGAATTTATTCACTTTTAAATGAAATTGAAATTATATTATTTAGGCAACCGCTCTCTCTGATGGCTCGACACAGACTGACTGAGTGAGAGCATGGAAATCGGGACTAAGACTTAAAATGCTGAGCTGGCAAAACAGATTGTCAGGGCAGCACTAAAGCATTCAATTTTCGGGCATAACACCTCCCCCTTTAAGAGGAGACTTTGGGGTTGATCAAAGTCTCATTAGAATTTGGTTCTTAATTGAGGAGCTGGGGAAACAGTTGCTTCTAGGTCTGGGTCTTGTCTTGTAGTGGTCATTTGTTCAGGGATTGGTGGAGATGGAGAATTAGGGGTCTTCAACCGGAGAGAACAGTTACCGTTGGGTTTACAAACTCTTAAACTTAAATATCCTAGGAGACAGAACATAAGGATGAAAATTATAACTACAGAAATTGAATAATGTGTCCCATACTTTATAACATGTGGGAATTCAGAATTTTCCATGGTTCTTAAATTATTTAGAATTGAATTTAATATTATTTTATTCTTTGAATTGAAATCATCCAAGTCTATATCTTGTAGGTGAATAGGAGACACATTATTTTCTTTTACAATTTTTAGCTTATCTAAATTACAACAAGTGTCATTGATCAAATTAAAATCGGAGAAGTGATTAATGGGTGACGTTATATTTAAATTATTATATTTAGGTATCAATGTAATACTTTTACAATATCCAATACAATTATTAGGAATTCTAACTATTCCTGTTCCTAAAATGGTCGTTTCAAACAATTCTGAATTGCGACAGTCAATGGAAATTTTAGTAGGTTCTGACTGAACATAGATCCATCTATTGTTTATTAACGGTTTCCAAATATCCAATGTACCAGTTATTATTTTTGTTTCGCACTGTAACGGTTTTTCACTGATCACTTTAGTTAATAGTTCACTTTCACATGTAGGTTTTGCTTCTGTGGAGTATACGTTTTCAATGTCACAAATAAAGTTACCGGGGCTTATAGTATAACATATTTTCAGGTCGTCGAAGATGCAATAATGAGACTTGTCTTTGGTCATTGCGATGTATTTGTTATTAGGTGTAATCAAGCTGAACGAGTTTGGTTTCTTATGATTATAAGGTGTAGGTAAAGCGATATTATGAAACAATACATACTCTTTGGTGTTGACCAGCGGCACTTGCAGAATGAATACAATCTTATTACTAATAAAATAACATACTAACTTACAAATATTAAGAATAAGATACATAGAGTTAATGCTAAGTGTTACAGGTAGTTCGAGGTCACCAGGTAAGTGTCTGTAGTTATCGGCAAGCTCTCGGTATAACTGAGTTGGTGTTATAACTGCAGGGTGCACAGTGTTTCGGTTGCCAAATAGGATGGCATCTGTTACATCCCTTAATTGGAAGGATAATGTAAGTATTGATGTTTCTAATACATTTAGTAATTCATGGACGCTGGTAGATATTTTTAATCCATTAGTAGTCTCCGTAATTTTCCTTACATCTAGCGAGAGTTTGTCGATAGCTTTGTTCAGATTAGCCTCATTCATTTTTATCTTGTGTAAAGTATCATTATATTGTGTAAGTACAGAGGTGGTAACTAAGATATTTTCTTTCATTAATGAGGCTAACTGTTTTTCATTCTTTTGCAGGGACAGTATCGCTGCATCATACCTCAAGCCGTCATTTTCGTCAAGGGAGCCAAATATCTGTTTCAGTATTGATCCTATACCTCCTATCCAGGCGCTTCGCTTGGATTTATTGTCTATTAAGTGTGAAATGGAAGAGAATTCTCTAATCATATCTTGAAGTCGCGCTTCTAATGGTTGTAATGAGTTTTTACATTCTATGTCTATTTCTAGTATTCTAGTTTCATTACAAAGACTTCTAACGGTTTTTAGGGCGCTTTCAATATTTTGTATGTGTGGGTTAAAATGAGAGATGTCTAGAGGCATTAGAATGTTGAGTTGAATGTTACTGATTCTGAGGTTCCCTACGTAGTCATGATGGAGACCGGAGCTTGAGGTAATCGGCTGGACGTACTCCTGGGGAGGATGTCCTTGAACCGAGCTGTAATTGACAATTATTAACTGTAATAATTGAAGGTAAGTTATTTATTTTATCTAATTCTAAATGTGCTTATTTATTATATATTTATTTTTTATTTTTATTTATTTATTTTTTTAATTATGATATCTACGTTATATTTTACGTGTATTTTACTTTTTACAGGTTAGGTTCGACGTTGGCAGGCTTCACTTGATCAAAGTGGTGCGTGACATGGCGTCGATTAATGAGTAAGGTAAGTGTATTGTTACCGTTTACTTTAATTATTTTATAGGGTCCTTTCCAGGGAGGTGAGAGTGCTTTGCGCATCCTCAAGTGATTTTTAAGGTAAACATAGTCGCCAGCTTTATATTTAGTGGGGCGAGTATGAGTGTCGTAGTGAGATTTGGAAGACTCCTTGGATTTATTTATAAATTCCAGGGCCTTTTCTCGGGAATACTTCAATCTATTCTGGAGCATGCGGACATAGTCAGGGTAAGTTGCACCTGCTGATTCTTCATAGATGGAGGTTGGTATTGACGGTTTGTTTCCAAACATAAGCTCATAAGGTGTAAAATGAGTAGTGCAATGGACAGTGGTGTTATAGGTAAGCATGGCTGTATAGACATAACGGGGCCAGTTTGTTTGTTCTTCGTTAATGTAGGATCTTAGGTATTCCTTGAGGGTCGAGTGACTCCTTTCCAAGGCACCCTGTGTTTGTGGATGGTATGGAGAGGCCCAAAGATTTTTAATCTTAAGGAATTCGCAGGTTTTCCTAAATAGGTCTGCGGTAAAATTAGTTCCTTGATCCGTCAGGATCGTTTTTGGGATACCGAAGATGGAGATATAGTGGAGTAAGCATTCGCTTGTTTCCTCTGCGGTAATGCTACGAATTGGATATGCGGAAGAGAATTTTGTGAGGTCATCTTGAATTGTCAGGATATATTTCAATTTGGCAGGTCCCGCTTCGGGCAGCGGCCCTACAACATCAAGAGCTATTCGTTGGCAAGGTTCAGTGGATGTGCTAGTGATTTGCATAGGGGCACGATTTATTTGCCTAAGAGCTTTGTTAGTTTGGCACTGCGAACATTTTTTCACATAATTCTCGATATCGCTACGCATGCCTTTCCAGTAAAATGTTTCTTGGATTCTTTTAAGCATACGACAGCTACCGAGATGTCCTGCAATCGGGATGTCATGGTTTTCTTTCAAGATTTTTGGGATTTCACTCAAGGAAGGATATATAATTTTGCCTTTATAGATGTGTATATTAATGCCAGTATTATTGAACAGGTAAAGGATCATATTGTATATTTTTACAAATTGATGGGCGTCGAAAGGATTTTTAAATTCTGTTATCGCAATGTTTGGGGTGGTGTCTGTATCAAGGGTCACGACTAGTTCATTACGGAGTGATTTAAGACTTTTGTAGATATCTTCATAGCTGGATTTGTCGAAATGGTGAACCTTAAAGAAAAGAAGGTAGTGAGTTTTATTTTTGTGTTCAAAGGAGATGAAGGAGTTAAGAATCCTTTCTTTGTTTATGATTTCGGAGTTATCAGGAAGATCATCGAGTATATTCTGTACGAACGGGTTGGATTCGTCGAGATCAATGGAGGTAGGTAGAATAATGATTTTGTACGGTGATTTGCTTATGTCTTCATTGTGTTCTTGGATAATGGTATTGAAAGTTTTATCTTTGTTTGTCAATGCCTTTAGAAAACTAGAGTAATTATCGTCTGGTAGGTCTAGGGTAGTGTCTGCGGCATCAGGCTGGAATATGGGATCGTCAGGGGGTAGGTTTCTTTCAGGTGGCATGGTAATTTCGTCATGAACATCAGGGTTTTGAGACTGCAATGGGTCTAGTAGGTCATGAGGATTGGCATCAGAAACGTTGGAAGGTAAGCTTATCCCAGGCGATGGTAGGATGTTTTCGTCAAGGTTAAGGGGATCGATTTCGTCGGGGTTGAATGATGGTGGTGATATTAGTAAATCCATAAGGTCCTTATCGACAAAAGAGGGTTCTGGCTGAGTATCGTCTTTTTGAATTGGATTTACAGGGAACCGCGACAAGGCATCGGCATTAGTGTTAATCTTTCCCTTTTTATACCGAATATCGTATTCGAATTCTTCTAATTTGAGACGCCAGCGGATGAGACGTGATCCAGGATCCTTGCATTTAAAGAGCCATTCTAACGGCTTGTGATCAGACAAAACCGTGAAACGATGGCCATAAAGATAGGGTCTAAAGACCTTAGTACCAAAAACCACGGCGAGACACTCCTTTTCAGTGACGCTATAATTGCATTCCGCTTTATTAAGAGTGCGTGACGCGTATGCAATAGGACGGTCCTGTCCTATAGGACCTTGGGATAAAATTGCTGATATTGCGTAGTTTGAGGCATCACAGGTCAGAAGAAACGGTTGAGTGAAGTCTGGATACGCTAGTATTGGGGCGGAGACGAGTTTATTTTTCAGAGTTTCGAAGGAGAGTTGTTGTTCATTTTGCCACTTAAATGGGATATCCTTTTTCAGGAGAGACGTTAATGGTTTAGCGAGTTTTGCGAAGTCGGGTATGAATCTTCTATAGTATGAGACTAAACCCAGAAAAGACTTGATATCTTTTGGGGATTGAGGGATAGGAAACTCGGTTACGGCTTTTGTTTTGTCTGGATTAGGTTTTACACCATCTTGGCTGATTATATGACCCAAATAGGCCACTTCCTTACGAAGGAACTCACACTTTTCTGGTTGGAGTTTTAGGTTAAAACTGCGGAGTCTGTCGAAGACACTTCTTAGGTTCGCAATTTGGGAGTTTAGATCTGGGGAATACACCACGATATCGTCTAAATAGACGAAACACCGCGTGCCCTGTAGGCCAGAAAGGCAAGTATTCATGAGTTTTTGGAAAGTGGATGGCGCATTCTTTAATCCGAACGGCATCCTATTAAATTGGAAGTGTCCTTGAGGTACAGAGAAGGCAGTTTTGGGTGCGTCCTCAGGGTTTACGAGGATCTGGTGGAAACCGGAAGTGAGGTCTAGGGTGGAGAAATATTTACTATTTCCCAATTGGTCTAAAATTTCGGATATCTGAGGAATGGGATAGGTTTCTCCTATGGTGATATCATTCAATTTACGGTAATCGATAACTATCCTCCATTTGCGTCGGCCTTGGGAGTCTAGTTTCTTTGGAACTATCCAGATTGGTGAGCTCCAAGGGGATGATGAGGGTTCGATGATGCCTTCGTCGAGCATCTTGCCGATTTGAGTTTCGACTTCCTTTTTATGAAATTCGGGGAATCTGTATGACTTGGTATGGATAGGGACATCGCTGGTTGTCTTGATCTGGTGATTAAGGGCTGAAGTGTGAGACAACTGGTCCTCGGGTAGATAAAATATGTCTGAGTATTGCGAGCACAGGTCAATGAGGGCACCGTGTTCTTCTTGGTTAAGGTGATCAGTCCTAAGGGAACTGATAACCTCATCGGTTCGTTTGGATGTTTCTTGGGTGACCGTAGATACTGGGAAGGCTATGGAGTCTAAAGGTTCGACTTTAAGATTCAAATTTGTTTTGATATTTGCAAAGGACTCAGAGGTATTAGCGATTGTTAAATTTACGCGATTGCAATTTTTGATTTTGACAATGCAGTTAGAGATTAA
Organism: Aproaerema taeniolella; assembly: GCA_949987775.1. Classification (NCBI taxonomy): domain Eukaryota; kingdom Metazoa; phylum Arthropoda; class Insecta; order Lepidoptera; family Gelechiidae; genus Aproaerema; species Aproaerema taeniolella. Next base: position 10,643,083 of record OX465258.1, on the reverse strand, counting down.
TAATTTGTCCGAGAGGTGTTGATCCAGAATAATACCCTCTTCGAGATCAGTTTTCTGGATTGAGCATTCCACCACAGCTTCGGTTCGAGGTGGAATAATATAGAAGGGTTCTGAGAAATGTAATTTAATGTCATGTTTTCCAACTTTCAGGGTGTCGTGGGTATAGTCTATTTTACAGCCAAAGGCCGTTAGGAAATCTGTGCCTATGATTCCATCATAAGGCAAGCTGATATGTCTAATAACATGGAATTTGAATGATGTGGATTTTGCATTATTTAAATTTAATTTTAATTGGCAATGGCCTTCGGTTTGTGTTGGTTCTTCGCCTGGATCGATACCTTTGAGTTTAATTGGTTCTTTGGTCAACCTCAGATTCCTCCGAATGCTGGACTCCTTCAAAAGGCAAATGGCTGAACCCGAGTCGACCAGCAAGGATAAGGGAATGTCTGATGCCTGTGTTTCCAGTAGCACATGTGGGAGTAGTCGCTTTGTCGTATCTATGTGTACTTCATAGATGACCTGATTATTTATTTTGGAACTAGTAGGGATGTTTGGGTTTTGGATATAGCAGAGTTCTGGTCGGGCGGTACTTTGACCTTGGATTTGGGGCTGGCAAGCAGTACTGGATTTAGAAGGTTGGGCACTCGTTTGGGGCTGGTTACCCGTGTGGCCTCTGGATTTAGAAGGTTGGGCACTCATTTGGGGCTGGTTACCCGTGTGGTCCCTGGATTTAGAAGTTAGGGCGCTCATTTGGGGCTGGTTACCCGTGTGGTCCCAGGATTTAGAAGTTAGGGCGCTCATTTGGGGCTGGTTACCCGTGTGGTCCCTGGATTTAGAAGTTAGGGCGCTTATTTGGGGCTGGTTACCCGTGTGGTCCCTGGATTTAGAAGTTAGGGCGCTCATTTGGGGCTGGTTACCCGTGTGGTCCCTGGATTTAGAAGTTAGGGCGCTTATTTGGGGCTGGTTACCCGTGTGGTCCCTGGATTTAGAAGTTAGGGCGCTTATTTGGGGCTGGTTACCCTTGTGGTCCCTGGATTTAGAAGGTTTGGATATAGTGTCGGCTTTAGGGGGTGGTCTCGTGCGACACCGTGGCGAGACTTCTATTCGTTTAAAGAATCCTGGGGTGCGTCCACCTCATCGCAGCCAGGTTCCTCTTCTGGCCGGTCAACAAAGTTCACGCGCGGGTTATTAGGACTTCGGTTAGAAGAGCTCTGAGGGACCTTGAAGCGGTTGTTGTTGTACTCGCGTTTCTTGCAAGCAGAGATGTCATGGCCGGGATTCTTACAGTACCGGCAGAATGGGGTTCCTTGTGACCCCTGAGAATTGGATGGCCCTTGAGGAGCGGGGGCGACATTACTCGGTTTCGAGTTTGCGGGGCCGGGTTTGGATTTATTGTGCTGATTATTATTATTTCCGGGTTTCTGGTCTGATTGTGGACGTCTATACAATGTCTGTTGTATGCGTTCTTCGGATTTAGCAATGTTAATGGCTTCGTTTAAAGTTTTTGGTGATCTACATCGCACTATGTTGGAAATACGGGGATGAAGTCCCATGAGAAAATGGTGGAGGGCAAGGTCCTCCATGGCCGCAGTGCGACCAGTTAATTCTTTTGATTTAGAGTTGGACATTGATATTTCGGTTAGGAGTTCTGAAAGGTATGTCTCTACGCAGAGAGCGTATTGGGGCACATTCTCTTGCGGCCCTTGTTTACTCTCTTGAAGGTCAGTGAGTAGATGTGAATAGTGTTTTCTTTCACTAAATTGGGTTTTTAAGAACTCTTTAAGTTGATCCCATGAAGCAAATTCTTTGATAGAACAAGCTATTTCGGCCCTGCCTGTTAGTTGGCTTAGAATGTATTTAAATAGTATTGGTTTTTGAGTGTCGTTTGCGAGATCGACCGCGTTATCGCAATTTACAAGAAATGAGTTGAGAGTTTCTCTTTTCCCATCGTATGATTTAATGAATTTGAACAAGGTATTCAGCTCCATTTCGTGAGCGGCTGCGGTCCTCCTGGTTACACGGGGTGAAACGAGAGGTGACTTAGCGTCGCTAGTGCCCCGGTCAGTTGATTCTTGGCCAATTTCAAGAGATAATTTATCGAAGTCAGCTTTAGTCAACTTTTTCATAACTCAGTTTTCCAAATAATAAAATGGAATAGGTTTTGAGCTAAATTAATCAATACAGATTTAAACGACATAGAATGTTGAACCAAATGGCCAACGGAACCCTAATTCGAGCCTAGACAAAACAATGACCAAAGACTTACAGGAGTAGAAGTGCGGCCGATAAGAGCACGACGGCGGCGGTCCGGCGCATTCCGGGGCGATAAGGGTAGGTGACGTCACAGGTTACTGCAACTTTCAGGTCTCGAACTGGATCTTGGACTGGATAGATTTTCAGGAACTGAGCTGTGTCACGGATGATGATATTGTCTTCTGTAGATTAGAATTTGGACGCGACGTTTACACAAGCAAGAATAATTACTTGTAATGCGGGATCTTCTTCGCAGTATAAGTAGGCCCTTCCGGGGCTAATCGTAGGACACGTAGGACACGTAGAATTTGTATAAACAACTTGTAGTGTTTATGCAGCACAAGTGGATCCTTTCCAGGATAGCGCGTATGGATACGGACGGCACTTATTTATAGCACTTGTTTATGCACTGATTTATGTCACTTGTTTTTAGCACTTTCACTAAATTGTTAATTTGGACACGGTTAGTATTGATTTAGATTTCGGGACCCGGAGCGAGTCTGCAGAGCGTTGCCTGGCACTGGGGATTTTCGGATCCCACCGCTGCCACCAAAATGTTATACGGGATTTAGCAGACAGGTTTTTAAAAAAAACTTGTTTAATTAACCTGTGAATTTATTCACTTTTAAATGAAATTGAAATTATATTATTTAGGCAACCGCTCTCTCTGATGGCTCGACACAGACTGACTGAGTGAGAGCATGGAAATCGGGACTAAGACTTAAAATGCTGAGCTGGCAAAACAGATTGTCAGGGCAGCACTAAAGCATTCAATTTTCGGGCATAACAGAACGAAGATGAACTGGCGTACAGTACAATGTCGTCAGCATACTGTAAGATGTTGCTAAAACATAAAACCGTTCTGTCAAGGTCATACGTGTAAACATTGTACAACAGAGGGCTCAACACCGAGCCCTGCGGCAAGCCCTTCCAGATCCTTCTAGAGGGTAATAGATCACCTTGTGCACGAACACGTATGGATCGTTCCATAAGCATACTACATATGATGTTTGTTAATCTTCCGGGAATACTTAGCTGTAACATCTTCTGTCTAAGTAGGGGAAGAACAACATTGTCATATGCACTCGATATATCAAGGAAGACACCGATTACGTGTTTACCTTCGCTAAAAGCTCGCCTGATGTCAGAAGTAAGAATGCTAAGACTATCCAAGGTACCCATACTCTTTCTGAATCCAAATTGGAATTGTGAAATTAGTCCTCTATTCTCCAAGATCCATTCAAGGCGATTTTTGATTAAATGTTCGAAATTTTTTGCCAAGACAGAAGAGAGGGCAATTGGCCTGTATGAAGAAGCACTATCCGGGTTCTTGCCAGGTTTTAAAATTGGTACGATGATTTGAGTTTTCCATGAATCTGGTATACGACCTGATTCAAATATACCATTCAAAAGGCTGAGAAAATATATTTTTATAGACTCAGGACATTCTTTAATAAATGAGTAAGGAATGCCGTCAACACCCGGCGTCGAGTCCCTGAGGTGATCTAGAGAGCACAGCAGTTCTGGAAAAGAGAAGGGTTCGTCGAATCTGTCACCTGAGTGTTGCATAGGGACAAAGGAAGGGATAGAATCATGAAATGGAACAGACGGAGGGGCGAGTTTGTCATAGAATTCGTTAAGCCAGGATGTCGGATCATTGGATGTAGGATTAGAATTTTCCATAGAGCGGCGAAAAGATTTAATGCGTTTCCAAACCAGTGAGGCCGGAGTTCGAGGTGAAAGAGAGGCGCAAAATGACTGCCAACCTTTGCGTTTTTTAAGAGACAATATTCTTTTGGTCTGAGCTGAAATTTTATTAAAGTTAATATAATTATCTGAGGAAGCAGTCTGGACAAACTTATTTTCAGCTTCGTTTCGTAGTCGGATCCATTTGGTGCATTCCGCATCCCACCAAGGAGGAGATGGAATTTTAAAGGGTGAAACATTCTTGGCTGGGATGGATTCCTGGGCTGCACTAAGAATATATGAAATAAAAGTGTCATACGAAGTAAGAAGATTGTCTCCAGAGATAGGAGGGAGGAAAGGAAACTTGTGTTCTAAAACAGATGCATACTTAGCCCAGTCTGCCTGTTCAGTTTTAAATTTACACATTGGGGAAGGAGTATGATTCAAATGAGTAGAGTTTAGGAAGGCAACAATGATTGGAGCATGATCGCTTCCAAAAGTATTCTTAAGGACTTGCCAAGACAGAGACATCACAAGATTAGGAGAAGCTAGAGACAAATCTACAGGGCTGGGATTTTGCCCAGGTGCGCTGCGCCTGGTAGGAGTGCCATCATTCAAAACGCAAAGGTTGTTATCGTCCAGCAAATCCAGAAGTGAGGAGGATGCTGGGCCACATCTGGCGGAACCCCACAATGTATGGTGTATGTTGAATTCACCCAGGATGAGTAGAGGACCAGATAAGGAAGAAATAATGTGATTTAAGTCTGCTACCAAAGATGAGTTAGGGTGAGGAAAGTAAACTGAAACAACTGTAATATTTAAGGTTTTGATGGCAACTATATTAAATCCAGGGTTGACATTACGAAGAGGAATTTGAGAGAAGGTGACAGATCTCTGAATCAAGAATAATGTACCTCCATAACCATCATCTCCATCATCACGAAGGCAGAAGTAACCAGGGACTCTAAATCGAGACCCCAACCTCAACCAAGACTCCGTGATGGCACAGACACAAGGTTTGAATTTGTTGATAAGGTGAATCAAATCTGATTTATTGTGATTAATTGATCTACAGTTCCATTGAAGGACTCTGTGGGGAGCCGTTGTGATTGATAAGTTGGGATAAAAGCTGTTTAAGTAAATCAACGACATTGTACGGTAGGGAGTCACTGAATTTTGAAACTATATTTACTAGTGTGCAAACAAGAAGCTCAATAAGGTTGTCATTTGGTGTGATACGGGGGGTAGGGGAAGCTGGGAAAGCACTGCCATTGGGCATTGAAGATTTAGGGGTTTGTATGATATTTTGATGAGCAGTGACATCATATGATTTTCCCATTTCAGGAGCGGGTCGCCGATTTTGTAAAATAGTTTTCCTGTAAGAAGAGGATGCAGCCTGGGGTGCAGGGCTTGGGCACTCCAAGCGGGAGATTCCAGATATTTTTGGAGAGGGAGCAATATTTTGTGGTTGAGAGGTTACATCTGCGAATGATTTTCTCACTGCTGGGAGACGACAAGATGCCTGTGTGTAACTAATATTTTCTTCTGCCATGATCAGTTTTATGAGCCTTTGTCTACTATGTTCAGGACAATTATTATCAGTAGCCTTATGTGAACCACTGCATAACACACAGAATGGTGTGTCAGCTACACAATCAGTGCCTACATGGTCTTTGCCACAAACAAAGCAACGGGGTTTTGAGCGACATTGCATTTGGACATGTCCAAACCGACAGCAAGCCCGGCATTGGATACTTGGAAGTTTATAAAGGTCTACTGGCAGGGATGAATAAAAGCAAAATACTTTCTCTGGCAGAACTTGCCCCGCAAAAGTTAAAACGACTGTAGTTGATGGTTGCCAGGTGATTTTACCATCTATGTATTTTTTAATGTTCAGTCTACGAGCCCTGACTACTTTTCCACAGTTTGAAGGACATTTAATCTCTGTGACAAGCTCCTCAAGTGACCATTCCAGAGGGATATCACGCACTACACCCATTCTAGAAACATGAAATTGGGGTATTGTAGCAATATAATCAAATCTTGGCAGCAAATCATTCTTCACAAACTCATTGGCGGCTGACTGTGAAGTGAACTCAACTGATACTTTATTTCTTCCAAGAGGTTTAATTCCACCATCCTTTATGCCCATTATCCTGTTTTTGAAAAGAAGTTGTGAAAATTTCAGAACTTTTATGGTGATTCCATCAGAGGGACTTGAGGAGGACCTGGAGACGTGTATTATAAAAGGCCCTGAATCAGTTGATGAGTAACAAAGTTTTTTACCTTCGAGCTCAGGAATCGAAAAAGTATTTTGAGTTGATGCTGACGGAGGTACTACCTTTTTGGGATCAGGTTCGTCTACGGGACCGGCAGGGCGTTTTACTGGTTTTGGAATGGGCCGGGGAGTGCTTTCAAATAGTGACTGGGACATTTCTATGTCGGGTGGTAAGCCGCCTCCCGGAGGAGGCGGATCATCATCCGCCATATCTCACAAACAAAGCAGAACAATCACAAAAACACTTACAATTATAACACAGACACAACACCACAGTAATATAATATATAGATATTGGATATATCAACAGTATTTTCACTAGAAACCGCAAAAAACCCAACTGCACGTGTTTTCTAACGCACGACGAAAAGCAGAATCTTGCCGGAAGTTACTGTCAGTTTCAATTTTTGACGTTTTTGACAGCTGACATAAGTTGATTTCGTGTTCTTTTCCGGGCTTAGACCATACACTCTATAGACGGAGTACTTATGACGTCACGGCACTTTTGAAAGAGATGCAAACATGTAAGCTCCTACAAGATAGTAAGAGATAGGTTACTTTAACGCCATCTCTTTCTGCCTAACCCATTTTTTGATGTCACAAATTTCAATTCGTGTCAAACAAAGCGTTTGATCTGCAGTTTCTGTCAGTCATTACGGTTTTTAAGGTTTTGTGCATAAAGTTTATTCGTTTTTATGGTGAATTTGTGAGAAAAGAGACTCCATTAGTTAAGTTGTTGTACAGCTTTTGTACAGTGAAGTATGGTTGGGTGCAGGGAAGGGGTAAACTATTGCTATCTAAAAGGGGCACGCTCCTGGCTCCGTCTATAGAGTGTATGGTCTAAGTTTCCGGGTCTTTGCTTTGATGCGTTGGTGATTATCTTAGATTGGATTTGCGAGTATTCCTAAATAACCATCGGAAATATATTACTTACATTTAACTTTTTTGTTCAATTGCGACAGACGGAACTGCGACAAGTAGGTAGGTTTGTAAGTAGCCTAACCCAACCAACCCGTTAAGGGTTGGTTGGGTTAGGTTAGGTTAGAACTGTGACCCCCAACGCACGAGCCGAGTGAGCGAAGCGAGCGTGCCGTGGCAGCGGCCGGCGAAGTGCCAGAAACGACTGTGGTTGCGTTTAGCAGTTGTCGCAGTTCCACTCGGTTAGGTTAGGTTAGGTTGTTTTATAGGTTTCATATATTTCTGGTAACATATAACATAGCAGCAAATCATTGAGTACCTACCACTATTATTATTACCTATAATTGAAGTTTTTTAATGATTTATATCGTCTAGTATCAGATGCAAACAATGCCGATCTAATTATTTTTTTTGCCGACTCCGACCCGACACCCGTTCCACTTAATTGACAGCTCCGGCATCCGTCCCCATTGCCGGCTCCGGCAGCGGAGGAACAGCCCAACAAATAATGTAAATGAAATATTTTGAACCGGTTCTGAATTAGGTAATTAATGATTTAAATTCATTAATCAAGGCATAGCCACAGCATGACAAGTGACCAATTTTGTAACAGTTCTCATAAAGTACCTAACAGTTTTTGCAAACGCTCATGTACTGTCAATTGACCGTACAATCGGAAGTTGCTATAGTAAAAAACGATTACCATGAGTTAAAGGTATATCTACAATACCAACATCTTGTTGTCGTTTTTTTACGTCTTACGTTATTAATTTTGGTTATCAAGTTTTGACAAAATTTCAGTCTTAATCAGATGCCGCAAAATTGTTCTTCTAAAATGAATCGAAAGATGAAAATGAAAAATGAAAGAAAGAAACTGGCTTAAGGACGGTCTGTTCATTACTTAAGGGCAACCAGTAGGTAACCAATAGGTAACTTGCTTGTGGGCAACATTAAAAAAAAAGCAAAACTTGATTTCTGTGGCTGGCTGTGTACAGCAAATATTTCCTAAAAAATACCTTGTTTTTAATCGACATATTTGCATATTGTGTTGTTAAATCATCTGTGTGTTAATCATGGGTGATGGGAAAACGGAAGTTCAACCGTTACTGGGAGATGGTGAGGATAAAATAAAGATATTATTTTGACAGCTGATGATTCAACCAAAAGCCAATATCTCTGTTGTCTTGTTGGTTAAAAACAAAGCTTCTTAGATCCAGCTAATGCTAGGCGCATCTCAATTACGCAATTGGCTTTTTATTGTTGTTATATGAGTGGTTTTTTACGTGTTAAACGCAATAAGTAATCAGGCGATGTATTTGTTTGACAGAAGAAAATGTCAGCACAATTTCGCCGATTGGGCCTGATGAGCTGCCCCCGCCGTACCAGCAGGCGGGATTGCCCATGGTGACATGCCGCGTGTGTCAGGCTATGATAGACATATCCGGAAAGAGGGAACAGCATGTTGTTAAATGCTCTGACTGTGATGAAGCTACGGTAAGACGTCAGAAATGTTAATCATAGTTCATCAGTCTTACTTTTTTTATGAAAAAATCAGATTAAGAGTTTTATACCTTAGATTCGGATTTTATTCGGACTTGTAAAACCAGAAGAACTACCAATATGCCACAGCTGATTGGTTATTGTTTGACACTAGCAACTAACATAAGATCTCTCCTAAGTCCTCTTTCTGTGTCCAGGAGTAAAATCAAATCAGCTACAAACATTTTATAATAGGAAATATTACTCAGTATTAGTTTGAGTTGGAGGACACCCGGCTTACACAGGCAGGTGATCAGTCTGCTTATTTTGGAACCTTTTTGCCTCTGTTCACAACGAACATGTAAAAATAAGACGTAAAACTAAAACTGGAGAAATTCCATAAAACAAATGCCTATATGTCTCCCATCTTTGCCTTTCTAAAAACCTAGGTATTACTGTGTTGCCTATAGGACTGAGTCACTGGTGACTAAGTTATTGTGACCATTTGACCCTATAATACTTGTCTATAGATTGTGAACTCTTAAACATAAATATGTTTTTGTAACAACACCGTCAACACCACACACTCAAAAGCCAACTATAAGATATTTCCTTGTGTCGTGGGTCCCTTGGGATACATGTCAAGGCACATTGACATTAAAACACAGCCAAACTTCAATTCTTTGCAAAATGGCATCTACAATTGTGATTTTGCCAATGTCTGAGTATTTTAATTAAAATTTAAATATAGGATGGCGCAGTCGCCAATATCAAGTAAAGATAGAAACCCTTAATGGGTTCATCAGAAGGGTGCACCACTAGGAGGTGAGAATGACGATTTTGGAGCACTAAAATGTTATGTTATGAGCCCACACAACCTCAGCCAAAAACAACAGTTGTTTACTTAAATATTTTCCCTAACCCATCAAACTTAGGAACCATCAATTGAGAGGCAGCATTACTAATACAGAACCAGTGATTGAAAATAAATAAAAGTTTCAACCTAAAATTTCAATCCTGTTTCAAAGTTGTCAAGCTAGTAAAGCCAGTTGTATAAAAAAAAACTGTTTCAATGTATGACTTACATAACTCATTTTGCAGCCAATAAGGAATGCACCTCCTGGCAAGAAATATGTTCGCTGTCCGTGCAACTGCTTGCTTATCTGCAAGTCATCATCACAGCGCATTGCATGTCCCCGAGCTAACTGTAAAAGGATCATCAACTTGGCACCTTCTCCTGTCACACCACCTGTGCCAACTTTACCTGGGATGTGCAGAGTCATATGTGCCCATTGCCAAGACACTTTTCTGGTAGGTTTAAAAGCTGTTGGATCCATGTAATGTACTAAATCCATATTGATTTTTCATTAGATTTCACTGTTGCCCCATAAAAAGGAATTATGTAAGTTGTAAGGTTTCTTTAATTCTGTCCTGTTATGGTGTTTACTTTGTTCCCTGTTAAATGAGATCTCTATCCTATGAATATGGTTGATTTTAATAAATTCCTCAGTTTATTTTTTAAATATATTTAAAGTTGTGAAATAAACAAGTATGAATGAGTCACTGAATGCTATCAAATGTTGATAAGGTTATTAAAGGGACATTAAAGTCACTAAACAATTAGGTCATTGAACTTTTAATCCCTCTTTGCAGTACCAGTTGTTGAAGAATGCACCAGTAAGATGCCCACATTGTCGGAAAGTTTCATCAGTTGGACCGGGCACGGCGAGGGTAAAAGGTACGATATTTGCCGTGCTGGCTCTAATATTCTTTGCCATTGCATTGGGTGTGACGCTCGGCACTCTGTCAGCCGCCAAGAGCCACGGTGGAGGAGTATATGTCGCGTATGTCGGAGCTTTTTTATTTGCGCTCATCCTCGCCGGTCGAGCCATCTACTACTTCACCATGAAAGTAAGTGTTATCGATGGTCCCATGTAACAACCACACCATTTTAGACTTTGTGATATGTCTAGGAAATATTAAAGGATTTCTCTATTCCATAAAGCATTATTATAGTATGTATTGGATTGAAAACTTGAAAGACATTAACCATCATAATTTGTAATTTTGGTTTCCACCAGCCCACAATATTTGCTTGAGTTGTTTCACTATCATAATACATACACATATTATTTGATTAGGTAATTCTATTTACATTTTTTGGGTTACTGTTATATTTTTGTACTCAATTAAATTAATGTTAAATAAACACGACTAATATGAAGATGTGGCACATTAAAAATATCAAAGCTGAATAAGGTGAATAATGGCCATCAAAGTTATTGTAGAACAACTGTACATTTTTTATTATTTTACTATGAGATTAGTCTGGAAAATGAAATAAACACACCTAATGACAATAAATGTAAGGTGAGATGTTTCCACTATTACTAGCCCTTCAAAAATATTACTCGCAATATGAATGTAGTAATTTCGTGAAGTGCCGTTAAATGTTATAAGTGAAGGAACGGTTATATCATTTGCGGCTACTTGCATAGTTCTTACTAATCACTGTAGTGATAAAGATAAGCATTATACCTACTGATCGCGGCTGGAGCTATTTGTAATATCTTCAGTCAACACAAGATTAGGTGCATGTCAAGAGTTTTAACTTTGAGTGGAAATCACGCCTTTAATTATTGTTATTATTTTCGAGTTAATTTTAAACCCACCTTTGGTGTACAGTGTAGAAAAGTTAATTAACAAAATTAGATTAATGTTTTGCGATACGACATAAACCTTAAGGGGATGAAAATAAGATTAGGCTAACCTTTAATAAATGGTTCTAAAGTGTAATACCTGAATACTCTTTTGTTATGCTACCACTAACAGTAGCCTAGCACATCGCATGTATAATTTAGGTATCTTTAACGATTGTATGAAGTTATGCATTACAATGATATGATTTAAATAGATTCCATCTTGCAATCCTAACATTTGACGTGGATATGTAGGTATTGTCTTTCCTTTAAAATAATTGAGTCGCATGTAACACATACTTATTATTATTACAAATCATATTATATTGTAATTAGGTATGAGACGAGTGATTTTGCGTTATTATTCGATTTTATAATTGGACGCCTTTCTGATTAAACCTTCGCGTGCTTTTCGAACACATGGTGTACGAGATTTGTATCGCACGCGGCGTAAACAAGCACGCGACGGGTAAAGAAGAGAGTTTATGAATTTTAGTAATAACGAGATTAGTTTGGACGGACATAATTGTAGTGTATAGCTAATCGGTTGTACGGTATAAACAATGCACATGTTGTCTGCATTTTCAATACTTTATTCTTGTGATACACGATGCACGTCTCAGCCAAAGAGTGATCTGATTTGTAAATGCAGGCAAACATCGGGAAAAGTGGGTCCTTCTGATTACAGTCTCACAATAGCCCGAGGTTAAAAGTACGGTTTAATTTGTGATAAAGATATGATAGTAAAGGCTAGCAGTCATTGTTTTTATTGTTTATTTTTATTTTATGTGCCTACTGTGCTATTTTATAGTCGAACTATAACATTCTGTGAATTGTATTGATTTAGGATAATTATAAACATTACTTATATTATGTGTAAAATTATCAGTACCTATGTTAGATTTATCATGTATCATTTATTATTATAATTTCGTAACATGTTAGGGCTTTACACGTGTATTTATAGCTATAAGTCAAATAAATTGTAACTACGAAATTGTACGAGTTTTACTGAGTCATCAATGAAACGCATTCTGAAATTGTTTTATATTTATTTATTATTATTAAAACAATTAAATATTCCGAGGTATGTCCAAATAATTACATATGTGTAAGCTCCAGTTAGTGCGTTAAATGTTTATTGAAAGTTTTGCAGCCACATTGTAGGAATTCGAAACAAATTACATATAGAGTTACATTATAATGGGCTATTTGCCTGAGGCAAACGAATCCATCTTTAGATATTCTCACCTCAGAATAAAATATTTTATTTTAATATGGCAGTTAAGTATTAATAGGTGCGAAAACTCGATCAAAGCTTTTAATTTCTTTTTTCACCCATTTTTCTTGTACTACTTGTGTTTTGTGGTTTTGTACTTAATACATCTAGGTACCAGTACCATTTTTTATAATTTTATAACGCCTAGGGCGCTTATCAGAAAAAAATACACTTTATTTTATACACATGTGTGTAATCGGAATATGACAAGTTGGCGACATTCTATAGAACCTACATATTTACGACTAGACATCAAAACATGCAATGCAACTGATTCATAGACACACCTATGACTTTCTCATAAAAATATGCATACAATGTAAAAATATTAGATTGGACCTTATTTCCTAAATAGATAATATATTATTTTAAAAAATTCATGAAGACTACTAAGAAGGAATGTCAATACTTCACAACATACAAAGCTTATTAAACGCGTCTGAAATAATAACTTAGTGCCTGGTACTAAAATAATTTACAAGTTTCAATCTAAATATACAAAATTAGATATTGTAAATAGCCAAAATAAGATTAGGTTTACTTTTACAGGGCTAGATAGATCATCAATCATCATTTCATTTACTTATGAAACTCAGATGTCAGTTACCAAAAATATGCACTTATAATTATGCTTTACATTTTATTATGTATTATTGTATCATGCTAATGTAAAGTTTTTCTTTGCCTTATCTTGTCCAGTTTTCTGTGTAGATTTTGTTAAAGTGATAGACTAGTACAGACAACAGCACATCAGGTTACTCATTTGCATTACGAAACCCGGCGCTATTATGAGCGAAGTAAGGGCGACGTCAAGGTCAACATGTATAGCCTGATATGCTGCCGTGTGTACTTTAACTAAACATTAGCGTGACCCAACATTTGCTATAGTAGGGAACTTTAGGGAACATTTGCGAGAAATTTTTGTTGGTGCGTAAAAAACTGGACGCATGTACAGTTACACATACACACGCCACAACCTTATAATGTCTCTCTTAACTCGATTAATACAATTTTGACAGTTTTTGTAATGCAACCTATGTGATTTACTTCTGTTCCACCGGTTAGTATCGCAAATCGTATCAAAAGAATCGTCGTACAGACCACAACAAGCTTGACACTGAACTTTATAGTTTTTATAACATACGACTTCAAAGGTAAAATTTGACTTTAAACGAGTTCAGCGTGACCTTCTTTTAAGTTTACTGTAAGTTACATAAAATTTGGGGCAAGTCTTAAGTTTTAGGCTTTAATTCTCAGGTAGCGAAAATAAATCACCCACTAAACTGAACTTTTCAAGAATAGGTAGAAATACAACAGACTTCGCCTCTCATGGTAAGAGCTTAAACATAAGCTCACGCCCATGGCATGAAGTGAAAATGAGTTCGTTGGAGAAAGCCGTCTAGTTTCATAGGGAGTTCTTATTAGCTAACTTGGGGAGTTCTAAATTTAAATTCACCCCGTATAGTATACTATTAATTATTCAATGTCTCGGACATGTACGATGCGATTCTTAACTGTGGAGGTTTAAGGAAATCAGTTGTTTCGCACTGGACTCTATAAGAAGTTATCCATTAAGTTCCCTTTTGGGGCATAAAACCGTCACTACAGCTCTAGAGTTGTTACTGAGTTTTTCCGTAAGTGTCTTTGTGCTGATACCCAGTGACATATCCCGAGCCGTCGACTACGTCTTTCCTGCCAGCAATGCCCTTGCCTTTGCCGGTTTCGTCGAACCGTTGTTTGTGTGAGCCCGTGTACTTGCTTGTGTCCGTCAACCGGTCGACCGCCGCGGCTGCTGCTGGCGACTTCTTTACCTGGAAGCATTAATTAGCTTCTTAATGCGTTGTCTATACAGGGTTGAAACTTTCAGTCTGACAGTAAGGGGAAGTGCCTTAACCGTTGCAGCTACCATGATATTTGTCTTAGGAGACTTCCATAATTTTTCGGGAAATTTTGGTCATTCCGATTTTCATAATTTACAATTCGTTCTTGATTCAGCTTTAACATTACCATACTATATTTTTTTGTCGTTAATGCGTCAGCCAAGACATAGAAATAAATTATCACAACTTGCATAATAAGTACCTACATACGTGTTTCATTCTTATTAGCTTTATTATGAAGTGGTTACATTTGTTTCAGTAAGTATTATAGTGATAAAGATAAAAATGTAGTCATAATCTTATTCTTCACGTTATTGTATTGATCCCTTTATTACAACTTATCCTGGATTATTAATAGTATATCCGTTCTTTACAGTTACTCTAATTTATCTTTAGGCTACTTTGCTGCAAGTCTGCAGTAAAGTGCATCCTAAATCCATAGGTGCTTGCTAACTCTTTAGATATTGATATTTCTATAAAAAAACTTTTGTTTACATTGATGTCGCAGTCAAATTAGTTGATTCGATCGGAATGTACTACCTAAGTACTTTAGTTTACGACAATAGTTTTTATATGATAGTTACTTACATTAGTTGAGAATCCGGGCTGACCACAAGTCGTTAGTTTTTTCTTGATTTCTTCTAGTTCTACTTTCTTACTCTTCGCCAGGTCATCGAGGAACTTCTGATAGTCTTCTATTCCAACCTTCAGGGACTTGAGCTTCTTGAAGTGGATCGCAGTGTCTGTGGTAGTGATTTTCTTCCCATCGATGACCTTCGCTTGTTTCATCCACTTATCGCTTTGAGACAATGTGATATGTTTACCATCTGATTTGGGGTCGCCGAATTTTGAAAATGCTTTGAATGCATCCTGCAATTTTAAAACATAATCTTTAAATAGTATACATATAATTAATAAGGAACCTACTCTAGAAAAACTAAGTTCAAATTCAAAAAAAGCTTTATTTCATAGAACATTCAAGATGTTACTTAAAATAAGTCAAAGTTACATTAAGTACAGAGGCCAGCGCATCAGGTTACTCCACTTTCATTGCATCGCTCTAATCACAACATCGCAGAGTGCACGCGTGTGGTAACCAGAGTTGCGGCCGTACAAACATATTCGTTCTTTTGACTCTACTGACTCTACGCCCATTCGCAAAGGTGCTGTCTTTCTCCAGAGAAGAATAGGCAAGAAACTCCGAGGGTGCTCTTTTTAATATCATTACAATATCTCAATGTAAAGTCAACAATGTCTCGGTGCAGATACGAGATATTGTGGAATGAGATGACATTGGACTTAATTTGTTTGCCTATGCAGTAAACCGTCTTGCATAGGCACCTAAAGTTGAAGGCTTACGTAATATTCTCGTTTTAAACCGATGTGTGAAGGATTTTCTTATCGAATGAGCATTGAGCACATTTTGTTGGAAACTGGTTCTTAATAGGCATTTAGTTATGAACGTTATGTTTTTCTTAACAGACTAAGCAAGCAAGTATATTCTCTTGCTCATAAGTAAGACGTACAACTTTGACAAGTTTTGATAAAATATTTACAAACATGTTTAACCATATTTTCCTGTGCCTCGTGCAAGGATTAAAGTTTGTTATGGCAAGAACCCGTTATAATATCCTTTAGCTTTTCAAAACAGATTGTTTGATACTCTTAATTGAGTAATTATAATTAGGTACCTATAATTAACCGACAAGAGCGCGGCTCTTATGATTAAGAAAACTAATTAATATTTACGTAACTTTTGATAGCAGCAAGAACTTTTAAACGTCTCAATAGTCAATATATTATTGCATCGATAGATTTTACTTATATAGGTGTTATTAAAATTATTACAAACTAGCTTCCCGCGCGGGACTTCGTTCCCGTGGGAATTCGGGAAAATTATGTAGCCTATGTTACTCAGGGATAGTGTAGCATCCTAATGGTAAAAGAATTTTTGAAATCGGTTCAGTAGTTTCGGAGCCTATTCGTTACATACAAAAATACAAATCTTTCCTCTTTATAATATTAGTATAGATTAATAGTATCCAATATGGACTCTGTTTTTGGTAAACTGCAATTTTTACAAGACCAGTCCCTTAAAAGGTTTAGGTATGGTCTTAGAAAACCTAAGAAACAATTACTAGAACGGCGTATGAAGAGAATGTATATTTGTAGAGTTTTGCCGAATATGAGCGTACCTTGAAGGGCACGGCACCGGTCCCGTCCTCTGGTTTCGCGGGCGTTCCATTGGCTGCGCCGGCGCCAGGCGCGGACCCGTTCTCCAGCTTGACATCCTTCACCTCTTGCGTCACCTGCTCCACTGCGTCTGCTTGCTTTGCTTCTTCAGACATCTTCGCTTAGGTTCCTACTTATTCTGAAACAAAAGTCAAACGGTAATGTTAATCAGATATAATTCGGGTAAAAAAAACAAGTATTTAGCACCTAGCTGGTTTCAGACTAGTGACTTAACTAGAAATTAGTAAGGAAATACTAGTCACCTGGACGCAAATCGTAAAACATTTTAGCGCCGAGTTTTTTTTAGACTAGGTAATTTGACCCTGCTGAACACGAATCTGCTCGGTGCCACTGCCACCGTAATTTCCCCCTTGTTCACTCCTTCCCCCCGAAAATATGTACTGAATTGCAGTTTTTCCTTTTTTTGGTAAAACTAGGGTAGAAAAAAAAACTACTTTAATTCGCCACAACATACGTCTTGATTTGTTAACCAAAATAAATTAAGACGCATGTTGTATAGAATTTAGGTAATGTAGTCGAGTTTTTGTACCCTAAACTTTTCTGTTATTTTTTCTTTTAAAGAAAGGAAAAACTGGGATTTAGGAAAGTGGGAAATGATCTACCGATGGATCTTTTAGTGGATTTTAGTGGACGGAGGGCATTCGGCGAGGAGCGGGAAATTTTGGAGGCACCGCACGGGGCAGATTCGTGTTTAGCAGGGTCGAATTAGTCTAAATAAACTCATTGCCAAACTGTTTCACGATTTGCGTCTAGACGACCTAAAACTACCAAAAATTGCAGCGTCCTCACAGGGTGTTGTGACACCCTGGGTTATGTGTGCATAACCCACATTTATTTTAACAACTTTAGTGTATTGTGACATAGAATAAAAATATAAATGTGACCTAAAGCCGCCAGTCTGATGTATACACGGCAGCATATCAGGTTATACACATGCTGACCACAGAACATATAATATATGTTCTGCGATGCTGACCTTGACATCGCCCTTATCTCCCTCGTAATAGTGCCGGCTTTCGTAGTGCAACTGGGTAACCTGACGTGCTACTGTCTGTACTTCTAATCAGCGGTGTTGTTCAGTTAATAGCCACAACATACGTCTGTGTTATTAGATTAATAAGCACGATGTACGATTTTGACACCTTGTAGGCAATAATGTAAGTAATTTATAGGAAAAGAATACTTATACAGGAAGCTGGGTATCACGAGACGGAAAAGAAAGAAGGCCTGGTTGTGCCTTTGCCCAGCAGCCGAATCCAGACGGCTACATATGTATAGTAAACGGCCGGTTTGGTCGGTGGTAGTAGCGCTGCCTCTTGATCGAGGGGCCTGGGTTCGAATCCCAGTCGGGACAAATAGTTGTGTAAAGCAGATGTTTGTTCTCGGGTCATGGGTGTTTGTGTCTGTCTTTATGTATGTTCCGAGGGACCCAAGACACAAGGGAAAACCTTAGTTTGGTACTTTGAGTGTTTATTTATTACTATTTATTTATAAGTCGTTATCATGGTTTTTGAGATAGATATGCTGGTGTAGAGAAATGGTGATAAATTCTTAATAAATATTTGTCTTCACTCCGTTTGCACGATTTTGTTTAACCTTTTCACCGCCAAAGTCTGATACATCAGACGTTTAAGTTTCGTGCCCTCGCCGCCAAAGTCTGATATATCAAACAATTTATTTTATTTTATTTTTATTTTAATATCGTTCACCAAGCGTTC
Organism: Aproaerema taeniolella; assembly: GCA_949987775.1. NCBI lineage: Eukaryota > Metazoa > Arthropoda > Insecta > Lepidoptera > Gelechiidae > Aproaerema > Aproaerema taeniolella. Next base: position 10,624,640 of record OX465258.1, on the reverse strand, counting down.
GCCATACGCCACGACAATATATATTTTTTTTAATTTTTTGATGTCGAGGCGTGTGGTGGGCGTTTTTGACGAAAATTCTTGGCGCTAAAAGGGTAATAACCAAACAAAATATTTTATTACCATTAATGAAAACTTCAAACTTTCAGTTGCATAAGGTTTGGTATTAAATGAATAGAGTTTGCAAGTACAAATACTAATGTAGAGCTTTCACTAATCTCATAAGTATTGCTTTCGTGTATATAATGCAGCAACCTAGTTGCACCGACTTGGAAAATGACGATTGCACGGAATTGAAATAAACATTTCACTTTCGATAAACTGTTGCCTTTCCAGCTCTTTAAACCTTATAAGGTGCTGTAACTAACGCCAGCATTCTAAAAATCGATACTTGGTACCTGGCACTAGAACCTAGTTACTTTACCTAACTTAGGTTTCCTTATCTACTATCGTAGTTGTTGCCCTTTCACTATAATTAAACGTTTTTAACAGGGAGCGGGGCATTTCCACTGCCCAGCTTATTAATATGATAATTAAGGATAATATTTAATCCTTAATTATTTTAATACTAGCTTTCCGCCCGGGATTTCGTTGCCTTGGGAATCTGGAAAAATTATGTAGCCTATGTGTTAATCCAGGCTGTCAGCTACCAAATTTTATCAAAATCGGTCCAGCCGTTCTCGAATTATAATTGTTAGAACAAACCCGACTTAGTTTTATATATTACTAGCTTTTTCCCGCGGTTTCGCTCGCACAAAGAACTCTTTTAGTCACCCGTTTCATTCGGATGATTTTCGAAAAATACGCGAAACACGTGTCTGTTTATTAGCTTCAAGGTATATTTTTATGAAGTTTCGAGTCAAAATTTCAAAAAAAAATATTTTCTCCATACAAACTTTGAACCCCATGGGTCACAAGGGGGACTCCTTAGGGGTTCAATTTCAAAAAAATCCTTTCTTAGTGCTTGCCTACGTATAAAAGACACCTTTTTGCCTTTCAGGCTTTCTAGGTCTAAGGGTTTGGGCTGAGCGTTGATGACTTAGTGAATGAGGTGCACCAATTTTATATATAAGAAAGATGACAATAATTTTCTGTTGATATGAATAACTTCCTCCAAAATCTTGGCCTGCGATCACACCTAGTTCTTAAAAGGTAAAATACTTATTGAAAAAAATAAGATACCTCAAGATCCATCGTTGAGCCAGCGAAGTAAGTACTTAAGTGAGTAATTTAAAGAAAAAACAGCGAGTTTTCAAAGGTATTCCAAACCAATGATGGTGTGTAAAGCAAGAGTAGTTTTAATCATAAAAAGCATTCTTCCACAAGGGACACGGCGTTTTGTACAAACTTATCGTGAGTCCCTTGGGATATTTATTTATAATATTTTTATTAGGGCATATATGTATTATGTTTATTATTATTTATATGTATTTAGTTTCGTAAGTATAATGTTTATAATGTAATATTTTATCTTTCACCTCGGATGAGGTGTGCACCCAACCACCCTAAGGTAGACTGGCAGATAATGACATTCGGCATTAAGTTAAATAAATAAATAAAAATACACAAGCACAGATACCTACAAATAAATCCGTAACCCCGGATATCGAACCTTGAACCCGGAAAGAAATACTCATCCAAAAAATATATCATAGTAGATATTCACTGAAGCACCAAGTCCCATATCATTATTACGAAATGATGTCATCCAAAAATAAACGAACGTGTCTATCTGCAATAGTGGTATAGTAACACGAGATCCGCTACGAATCACGTTTTGTTGAATGCTAAAACTGGCAATTACATCATTGACCTTGCCGCAAAACTATCCTCACCAAACTACTGGTAAACATCAGCTGAGATTGCGAATTGCATTGATGGAGGCCTGAGACAAACATTCAAGGCAAGTCAGACTTAGTGTTTACCTATTGCATATAAAATCTGCATATTGACTCATCTAATATCAATCTAAAGAACACGTAGGATGATCTTTGACTTTCAATATAATCTTCCTACACAAGTTTTTTTTACAGAATATCTCTTTTAAAGATTAAACGTAGGGAGGGATATGTATTTTTCTAAATTATCACGGAAAAGTCGCGATTTTCGGGACGGAAAGCTATTATAAAAACATCCATTCGCTGCTCCTGGTTCTTGCAACAGTACAACACCGAAATATGGAATACCTATTAGGCACGCATACAAAACAATTTCAATTTCATCCATTTCATCTTTAACACTTGTTGATAGTGACCACCATGTAACGAGATATGTGACCTCAGGCAAATTTATTGTACCTAGAGTCACCAATTAAGTACTTTGGAGATAGAACTCTAAAAAAGGGAGTACCTTATGTTCTCAACAGTTTGCCTGAGTTCATAAGATCAGAGACAAAAATAAGTAGTTTTAAAAAAATGCTAAAAAAGCACCTACTTCAAACGATCGAAGATTAATGTTCTACATCACTTCTTTAATTAAGTTTAAGTTTATATAAATAGAGACTTTTGCCCTTGCAGTTTTGTGGGGCTTAATTTTTAAAACACATTGTTATTTTATATTTAATAATTTTAATAAAAAAAAATAATAACCGTAGTGCATAAGACATGACCATAAAAAATAGGAATATTCCTTGTTTTCCAGTTCTTTTTTCAATTTTTTTTTTCAAAATCTCCATATGAGGCGGAAAGAACGCTCCAAGCCTCTTTAAAATGCTGATTATAAAAAATTGCAAGCGAAGTTGACTGCAAAACAATGTGCACATTTAAGATCACTAAACATCCAAACAAGGCAAGCAGTTAACTAACGTCATAAATAACAACAAATCACGTATTCAACTCGAGCGCACTCGTTTAGAACAAGGAAGTGACATCAATCTCTGATTTGGACAACACCTAGCCTTGAGACTTTAATCCTGAAGACAATACAGAGTAGCCATTTATCACGTTAGAGTGACGCGGGGGCTGAAATACTAGCAACAATACCCTATTACATTTACACCTCCGCTTATTTAAGCCATTGCGGCGCAGTGGGTGCTAGTCTACTACCAATTACATCCAGAACTAAATGATCTGACCTACGGATGAAGGTTGACTGCACCTACCTATACACATATCTATTTGACACTATTCCTTCTGACGCGTGATTCGCTTCAAACATGTCGAATATTTACTGTATCACTTTTTAAAAAAAGTTTTCTGTTTAAACTAACATATTGTATAGTTTAAACTTCTTAAATACTAAATATGAAAAGTTTCTGGGGGCGGCGTTATTAATGGATTCAGACTCGGCAATTTGTAAACGACGCTTCTGATTTTGCACAATTTATAAAACGACAGAACTAGAGCCACGCTAGAGCCTTGTAAAATGACGGCTTTACAAATTAGATACATAGATAATACTATAATTATAAACACAATACTGTGTTAACAGTCTTAGCACCTGTCACTGATGAGCTTGAACTCCTCGGCATGAAGTTATCTGCCAACCTTAACTTCGGCACGTCCATCAAATCCAAAGCTCAAACTGCGGCCAAAAAGCTGGGCAACCTTAATAAGGTCAAGCGATACTTCTCGCCTGACCAACTCCTAACCCTTTATAATCGTGCATGGAGTATTGCAGCCACCTTTGGGATGGTTCGGCCAAATATCAACTAGCCGCCCTGGAATCGGTGGATCGCAGAGCCAGGAGGCTCATGGGTGGCTAAAAGCTAGTACCTAAACAGTAAACTCCAAAGCCTGGCTCATAGACGCAAAGCAGCTTGCCTGTGTTTTTTTTACAAGATGTACTTCGAGGAGTGTGCTCATGAGCTGCACGAGCTCATTCCGCCTGCCTCTTTCTTCTACCGGACGTCCAGACGCACCGCGGAGTACCACCCTTACCTTGTGGTGAGTCCTCGGATCCGTACTGAGCGCTTCTCTTCATCTTTTATATTGCGCACCGCTAAGGAATGGAGTTCTCTGCCTGCGTCTGTATTTCCGGGCATATATAACCCGAATCTCTTTAAAGTTCGAGTGAATAGGCATCTTCTGGATGAGCTTGCTACATCCTCGACTACATCTCCGCCTCTGGGCTAGATTGTGGTCAAAAGCAAACCTATTATTTATTTAAAACATAATAATTAGATAGCATAGATACTTTCCCACTGTTTATGATACTTAAATAACTCGTAGCGGCACTAATGTGAAATTCATCATAGGTACTCCTACACACTTACCCTGAGGGCATAAAACCTAGACACCTAGAGGGTTATCAGTATGTCTTATAATAATATTAAGGTGAACCTTACTACCTTTAGGAGAAACAGAGATAAAGGGACAACGCTCTACAAGTTACATTTAAGTAAGATTATTTTAATTTCGTTGAGGTAGTAATATTTTAAGATTGGTATACTGAGAAATGTAAAACCTTTTGTCCACTATTTTGAATAAAAGTCGCACTGCGTAAACCCTTTTGTACTTATACGAGTTGTCTCAAGGACAGAAAAGTAACCTTATTACTTCATAGTTTAGCAATTTTACAGAACGTTTTAGTATTCAAAAAAATATTTTTTGCGAATTTCAATTCAAAACCTTTTGAAATAATTCTACACAAACTATTTGTACCTACTTACGTACTAAGTTTTGTTGAAATGTTGTTTTTCGTGCGATATACTAATTCAATGCCCACCTATGCTTCCACTAATTCAATGCAATTTACGGTAAAGTTTATTTTTTTTAAAGATGCTTAATAAAAGGTTTTTGAAGCGCCATCACAAGTATGAGTAAGTTAATCGTCGTAACAAATGTAGAGACCTAAATAAATATTAACTGCAGAGTAATACCAAGTATATTTTTTAAATATTTATGATATTTGAATTAGTAACAGGTACATATTTAAAAAATACAATTTCAGAGTTGGTTCCATGACAGCAGTAAGTTCATCTGCTCATGCTTAATAACCGAAGAGCGATATTCGTTCTACGTGTACGAAATCGAACAAAAGTTATGAATTTACCTTGATGTGCTCTCCATCCATATTTGGTATTTCCCTGCTTTAAGATCATAGCTCATCTAAGCAATACATTTATTTGAATGTAACGAGTGTCCGCTGTCGATGGCGTGCTCGTGTTGTGTCACTTGCCGTTGCGACCTTACCGACCTAGTTCCTCATGGCCCATATTCATGCAATTCCGGCCGTTGCACTATTTGCCTACCCAGCGCACGACGCTTTGTTGTTTAAGTACCTGGGAATTCCGATTACCACTTATGGACTTCTATTAATAAAAATAATCAAAATCAATTTTTTTAAGGCATAGGTACATTGTACTGTACATTCCCCATAGCTTAGTTTAGTTTAGTTTACAATGTAATATTAATAATTAATAAATTTAGTTTCAAAATAATTAATAATAATTTTAATAATAATAATTACTGAATTCAATATTACATTTATTTATATTTATTCATTTATTAAATGTCATATTGAAATTAATTATTGAAATTAAAATATTGAAATTGAAATGTATTATATTAAATTCAGTAAAGATATTTTACGTTGTACATAGGTGGTGCTGTCTACAGACGTCACAATTTCATTATTACATTCAATTAGCCTCATATGGAATGAGGCTACATGCTTAGCTTTACCTACATCCCTAAAAACTTTCCTTTTTTATTTTATTTTCTATCAGCTCTACATGTTTTTTTGTTTGGAGAATTTCTCGACCTCTATATGTTACTTCATATGTTCGGGTTCATTTGTATTTACCACAACGCAGCCTGAAACCATGTCTAAAAATATAGATGTTCTTATATTATATTCAATGTTTCTGACACTTTTTCGAGTTTCAAAAGTAAGTTTTGTTTAAATTCTACTAATAAAGAATCACTCACGAATCATTTCGTAAGTAGGTACCTTCCTAGTAAAAATATGTTGTCTATCCATTATCAATGCGTCTATCCAGCATATGTTTTTATCCGATGATCACTGATTGCTTACATAATTCGTATGTAGAATAATGTTAACTTGTAAACAATGCAATTAGGTTTACCTAACTGATAGATTATGCCCACTGATTCATGTCACCCACGTGAAGTTACAATAGCCATAAATCAGACCGAATGTATTGTATTTACATTAAACATTCAAGGCTATTCCTAGGTATGTGTTTACTATGTAGGAAAATCTCGATACGTATCTATTTTACAGAGATATACAGGTGATTTTTTATCACCATCCAAATTTTTCTTACGGTGTCAGTAACGTTGATAGAACTAAACGTAAATAAGGAGGAAAAAAAAATTTTTTTCCCAAAATTTTCGGATTTTGATACTCCTTTTTAACGTCTTAGAGGATGAATTTTGTAAAACGCAAAAACACTGGTGAAATTGTGTTGAAGAGTACTATTACAAAGTTTCAAGTCAATTGGACGGTGTTATTTTTTTTCATACAAAAATTTTGATTTATTTTCATGTTTCAGACGATCTAGCTTGAAATATTTATATGAAACGTAGAAACAAAAAATACGGGTCTGTTAAATTTGCATAAAGTTTACGTACTTATAAAAATTTTTGATGGTGATAAAATAAATTTCCTGTATGTACCTACCTACCTACTTATACGTACAGCTAAGTATGCCTGGAAAATTAAGGTATGGCATGGAGAAAATTTCTGACACGGAACAGGGGCGTGAAATTGATCTTGTTAATTAAGCGAGGAGGAAATAGGGTTAGGGCGGGTACCAGATAAATTTGGTAGCCTTGTATTTTTACACTTTGGATAGCGCGTGACCCACTCCATTGATGACGTCACTCTGCGTCAGCTCTCGCAGAATATATTACCTTGTGCCCTCTGGCCCTCCGACTATGACTCATGCTCGCTAAAATGTTTGCTGTTTTTTTTTAGATATGTAGAATGTAGATGTTATAATTCATATAAGTAATGCAATTTTTATGATTACTTAGATAAGTACCTTGGTTTAGCACTACGGTAGAGTTAATCTCATCAAGAAATAAATATATAAATAAAACTTCATAATACCACACCACGAATAACAATTAGGTATATCATGAAAATATTTACATATATTACCTACTACAGTAAGTAAGTATTTGTGTGTAAGAGTGATTAAAATATGTGGTTACTAAAATGAAACTATATTCTTTGTTAACCTCTGCGATTTTTATTCCTACTTAATATTATAAATATATAACTCTGTCTGTTATAATAAATAAATATATAACAAACATAACTCTGTCTGTTACGTTTTCACGGCTAAACTACTGAACCGGTTTTGATGAAAGGTACAGAGATAGATTACCCCTTGGAAAGGACATAGGCTACATTTTATCCCCTAGCTTGGCACGTTATAGCCTGAGTCCACGCGGGCGGAAAGCTAGTACTTTATGCGTATACTTACACGATTTAAGCCAATATCACTGATGGACAAACGATTACCCGATATGGAATGGCATCGACAAGCTAAGCTAAACTAAGCGGAATAAGTACCTAGCTCTTATTAAAATAAGAGTAGAGAGGGTATATAACATGCCTCGTTTGCTGTGATATTGGTATGTTACAATTTACATACACTACTTATAATAAAAAAATGCGATAAACGTGACAAACTCAAATGCCCATACTAAGGTTTTTTTCTTGTGTCTTGGGTCCCTTGGAACATACATAAAGACAGGCATAAACACCCATGACCCGAGAAGAACAAATATCTGCTGGGCCAGCGTGGAGGACTAATTATATATGGCCTAAATCTCAAAAACCTATCTAATAATTTACACTTTTTTGGGAGACCAAAATAAAATATTGCCAATCAGATCCGGGCTGGGTACCTACGACCCTGATTCCCCGAAAATCTTTGACTGCGACCGCGAGACGTATTTTTGAAACAACAGAATTCCAATTCGCATACGAATTGACAAGATTTGTATGAGATTCTCATGCGAATCTTGTCAATTCGTATACGAATTGGATTTCTATCATTTCAAAAATACGTCTCCTGGGTTCCTAACCTCGGGGTAATTACCCCTGCGGGGGTAAATCAGCTATTTTACGGGGGTAACGAAAAACCTAATTATTAGAATTAGGTTTTTCGTTTAATTATTAGAATCGTAAAAAAATAATAATTGTGAACCATATTCGTGGCAGTGCTACAAACTCGAGAATCTTCGAAGTCCTATGCGATGAAATTGGTGCAAAATTTAATTCTCTTTTATACCACACAGAGGTACCAAACAAAGAACACAAAAAGAAAAAGAATTTTTCTCTAAAATAAAAGATAAAACATTGTTTGTATTGTTTGATTTGATAACATCCAAAGGGGGGTAAAATCAGTTTTCTTCATAGGTTACATGGGTAACAATATTAAAAAGGTTAGGAACCACTGGATTAGATGTTAGGTAATGTACCTACCTATTGAATTCATTATGATTTGAAGGATTCAATAAGGATTCAATTAATATAAAAATTCTACATTTTGTTTAATAACGTTAAAATAAACAAGAAAGTTGTGTGTTGAGTGCCGAGCAATTTATTTTTCTAATTTGGTTTTAAAATACTTAAGTACTTACTTCTAAAATGCTTACCTATAAGTGCATATGTAAAAAAAATAAAATGTATTCATTCAACCAAGAATTTTACAATAAAAAGGGCTAGGTGTGAAAAATAAAAGGAAAAACTTAACACTATGTGCCTGAACTAGGTTAATTAATATTACCTGTATCGCAGGCGGTACAGACCTCAAACAATTATGAAAATAAACTATCACATGCAAAAAAGTTTCCTTAATGTATTGTTCTTCGAACTGGCCCTTTCATTTTTCTCCTTTAGCGTCCCCTTTTATATCCCAGTGCATGGGGTTCTTAATGTTGACTTGGGGATGGATATACTCGTAGTAAATGGGTACTTATAATTTACTTATGTACCTAGGTAGGTATTTGGGTGACTTTCCATCTGGCTTTATTTGACATTTTCAGAAAACTTTTACTTCAAATTTCGCATTGTATGTTGATTAATGGTACCTCCTACATAATTAAAGCTTATCCCGTGGAACTTTTTACACAAATCGTATACTTATAAATATAACAAACAACTCGAAGATGGTTGTCGAAGTAGGAACCTTCCTAAAATAGATAACCTCACCTCACGTCTGTGTCCCATTGGGGTAGACAGACAATCTCAGTATATGTTAGTCACCAAAGTACTTTTAAAATTACATACAAAGGAATGCTGCATTCTAATTGTTAGTTAATGACCAAACGCATTATATCACATATATCAAGAGTTAAGTTTTATTTTTAAAAGGTTGGCTTCCTAAGTTACCTACTTAAGGACTGATGTTTTGAAAATCTTCTTTCAGTGGTAGTACAATTCAATTTCTTGTCTATGGCTCTTCTTGCTGTGATTAGGCAGTGGTAGTACACCTACCCATAAAACACAGTGATAAAATTATCTTTGGATTTAAATTATTATCATACACTAAGTACTCATTTATAGACGTCGAAGCCATTATTTAAAATTGCTACTTTACGTATTCAATCAGAGCGTAATTTTTCTATGAGCAAAACACCGAATAGTTTTTCTTAAATACCTAGGTATTTTGTGCCAGGTTCTTTTTTACCATTTCTGTTAAAATAAATATTTTCTATACTTACACAGTTCCTAATTTTGTCTTTAACTGCAAAAATGTGAAAATCTTTTATTAGTTTGCACATTAGGGACAGAAATAGTCAGTGTACCCTTAGTTATTTACTACTACAGTTAAAGTTTCAGCAGGTGCTTAGAATAGACCTAGGTAGTAGGAATTTAATTGTCGCAAATATGCAATTATTATTGATAACTGATAACTTACCTCTCTAAGTTTTGATTGATTTCTCTACTGCAATAAACATTAAACTTAATCGAATACTTTCAGTCCTTATTAAACAATGAAACGGAAAATGACAAATGCAGGAATAGACCCAATAGGTGCTAATTATTAAGCTATTAACCAAGCGAAAGGTGAAAAAGACGTAGGTAGTGACTACAAATGGAGGGAAATCATGGAAAGTGCCGTGGCGTGTGAAAAACTAGACGAATGTTATCGCCCGCCGTTTCTATAGCGGGGTTATTACTCCATTGACTTTCACTCATGGCGTTTATTTATCTGCCTGCATTTTTACACACATAGTCATTGAGGTAGGTAATCTTTCGTTCGTATAGGTATCTCAATGCATACACTATCGTTTTAATTAAGTATATACCTAGTAAATACACTTTCAATCTTTGAATAAGAATTTCGTAACTAACACATCGTTGGCTACGGTTTTATATTTTTTCATTCTGTAGCAAAAATGGGATTGGTTTATATACAGGGTGTAGCAAATACTTAAATAGTGGAATTTACCCATAACCATAGTTAAGGAGTTTTCTTTATTTATCTACTTTGGCGTTACGCAAGGTACCTACCGCAAAACCGCGCCCCGCGTGGCGTGGTCGTGCCGCTAACGGAATGCGATGTACATTGCTGTTTTTCGTAACTTTTTACACCGTTGCGATCCATGAGATAGGTAGGTACCTAAAACTACATAAAGTGTTTTATCATAAAGGTTTATACGGTTAGGAAATACCTACCTATCCACAACGTAGCAAATTGGTGATCGCTTATTTTATTACTTATATCTCGTAAAGTCTAAAGTAACTAGACTATAGATTATACACTTTATTATTTTTAGTACAAACGTAACACAATATCGACAAAAAAAATGTTTTACTCGTCGTACTTAGGTTTAATTAGTAGTTAACGCGTGTCAAAAACATTTACCCAAATTAGAAGTTTGCGGCGGCACAACTAGGTATATTTTAATACTTTATCCACACCCATAACGTGACGTAATCCGACCACCAACTAGCTAGGTGATAGATATCTATCCACTAGAATCAACTGCTAAGTTTGCAAGCTTAAGATTTACGTAACACCAATACAATAATAGAGCATAATTAAATTTTCTAGAGTTTGAATCGCTGCAACAGTGTAAGAGCGTGATATAGTATTTTGTATATATTCTAGACGGCTACCAATATAGTTTTACGTTGTTTATGCGCGTTTACTGATTGTATTCCTAGCACAAGCTTAGTACCTCTTATTTATTTTACCTCAAATAATTCCGAACCGTCGAATGTATTACTTGTATATAGATATTACGTATTTACTTAGGTGTGTTTTGTTTGCTTGTCCTTCACCTCCCAATGGCCTTCACTCTAGATACTCACTTCCTAAGTTTCCCCACGGCTCAGCACAGAAGTCTATTTTGATAGTGACAATTAACTATTTTAGGAAATGCTTTCATAACCAAGGTTAGTGCAGCCACTGTGACACCTATCCTTATCCATATCATATCAAAACATTGTATTAGTGAAACACTTGCTCTCCAGATAACATATCGGTAGGAGACTTTCATAATAAAACATGAATTAGCAATCAATTACGTTTTTATCATTATTTTTTCGAGTTGTTTTTATAAAATAAGTAGGTAAACTACTTACCTACTTACTCAGTAAAAAGTGGAAAATTCCGAATGAAGAACATTTAAGTATTTTTCGCGATGATATAAGATGAGGCTTCGACACAATTAGTTACGAGATGTTTTAATAATAGAACAGTCTTGTAAGAATATTATATTCAGTTGATAAGGAGGTATTTTAAAGGCGTTTTACCTAAGTGTATACGATTTTATGGACGCATGGGGACTATGGGGAGCGACCAAGGGCGCGCCACCGGGTAAGGCATGACATGACACCCCCTTTCATTTCTTTGTTTTCGTTGGCGAAACGCGTAGGTAAACAAAATAGTATAATATAAGACACATAGGTGAAAAGTTGTCCAAGATGGTAAAAAGAAACTTAATTACAATATATATAAAAAGGGAAACAAGCGAAAAACACAATTTTATAGACTCAAATATTGCTTTTCAGGTCCTTCAGCGCTGCGAAAATACTTTTCACGTAAGATAACAATTCTAACAGTCTTTAGTGTCCCTACAACGACAATAAATCACGTTTCGAGTGTGTGCTATAAAAAGTGCAATAAAAATAAATATAGACTCACATCAATTTGTCAGGATATGAGTTTCTGAATGAGATCACATAGGCCGGCGAGGGGCGCCAAATGCGTGCGCGTATCTCGCGGATGCACTGATACTGGCGCGAAACGAACGCGCGGTCTCGTCGCGTGGTACCTAGCTGTTAACAAAAAGCAGGAGATTGAGCGCGGAGTCCATCCGCGCATGCGCTCTCGCCGCTTCGTATCCCATCTCCCTGCTCCTGCTTCCAGACGATGCCATGCTTATAGAACGTAATGTCCTAAATATTTTGATTTTATCGTGTTTGAATGCGAAACTAAACGAATTTTATGAGCAACGATTAGTATAAATTCAATACAGGCCGTGTCTGTTTGCGATATGAAAAGTAATATTATTATAGGTTAATTACAGGACACTCAAATGTTACAAGTGTGATTTTCCCTCTTCTATGTAAGGAATAAGAACTGTACAACGTCCAAAGTATCAAACTTGATGTGCTAGTAGTACCTATATGCTCTAGCACACAGAGAAAAAAGTATAGTTTGAATTAAGTATAGTTTAAAACAACATTACTCAAAAGCATACTTAATAAAATAAATCGAAATGATTTCTTCGACCCCGGACCTGGTGATGAAAGGGACTTACCGATTTGGGTAGGGTAGGTGCTTGGTAGACAGTATAACAATTAAAAATCATTTATCATGTATAAAAAGGCCAATTTTATTGTAAGCCCTTCTACAACATTAACAATTGTCGATGTATATTGTCGCTACGTTTCTAAGTACGTACCTACCTACGTCTTCAAACGTTAGAGGCGGCAATTAACAACTCCTACAAAATTATAAAACATGAAGTGACAAATATACAAGTGGACAGTGAAGTAACAATAATAAAGCCCTAATTAATATTAAAATACAGTAAGTGGTATAATCTCAATAATTAAAATATAAAATACAAATAGTAAAGAATATTAATTAGGATTTGAGGGTCAGTCTTGTGACGACAGTAGGCAAGCTTAAATTGTAACACATATGTAGACACGAGTTAATATTTACTAGCTGATAAATGAAAATGAGGTATAAGTATGCAGTGTAACATCGCATTTCAAAAAGTACACAGCAATAGCTGACTGCCCAAAACCTACACAACACTCTACAACAATGGTAAACAACAAGTAGCATCATTAAAATTACATACACAAAAAAAATATATTTATATATATATATATATACTATTTTAAATTAACCGTTTGTTTGTGAACATGAATTTGTCTAAAATACTTAAGTTATTAAGGGCACTGGGCACCATTGATTAATTTATAAGCACATTCATTTCCTTAAGTTTTGGTCATAAATAAATTCTCTCAATTTTAAGTGCAATTCCATTTCTTTTTCTGAATATATAAACATATAAAAAGAAGCTAATTAATAATTACTGAAACAATAAATAAGTACATATTATACTTAGCGTTATCATTATCACAATATTCACAATATGTATTTCAAATGTCAAATTGACCTAAAAATTGCGCTAGATTCTTCTATTTATTGTTTACTGTATTTCACTGTGAAGATATATCTTTTGTTAGGGAGATTATATCCCCTAAAGTGGGGAGGAAAACATCAGGTTGGGGAGGTTGTTTTTCTTTTCTAATTTTCTCTAATTCTTTTGGGGAGGTCACACCAGAAAGAACCAATAATGTTTGGAAACCACAACGTACACCAAGCTCTATGTCAGTGTTGCATCTGGAAGAAGAAGAAAAAATCACTTAAGAAACAGTTAAGACTATTGAATTGCTACGTGATTTTGGCGGAATTGCATCAATGTGGACAGCCATTCATTAATAATAATAAAAAAGACTATTGAAACCAGACTTATATGCCTGAACTCTCGCTTGGGACTTAAGATGTCGTATTTACATGTCCCTTCTATTTGTAACGCTAGCCCGACATGGAGGCGTATCTACAAACTAATACATTATAGTTCTATTCTATAACATTCAATTGGGTGTGCAGTGTAAAATTCAAAGAAGTTAAAGTAAAGCAAAAATTAAAAAAAATAAAAAATTAAAATAATTTATTTCCTTAACTTAGCATTACATTATTATATTATGTTATAAGAGCACTCCCTTTAAGTAATGTTAAATACTTGTGTTGGGAGGCTCTGCTCTTCCATAAATAAGTAGGAAATTCTTACAATAAAATAAACTAGTTAAGACAAAGAAAAAACAGATTTCAAAATATTGTGAAGTAGTAATGTGACTAAGAGTATAGGTAGGTATAAATTAATATATAAGAGCGCGTTTATGTGTGTGCGTGTGTGTGTGTGTGTTTGTGTGTATGTGTGTGAATGTGTGTTTCAGAGAAAGTGTATGTGTCTGTGTATGTGTGTTTATGTGGGGTGTTTATATAATAATAAAATATTATGAGTTATTTATACCACGTATAAGAACCACCATTATATCCATAAACAAAAATATGTTACTATTTAATTTAATTTCTATTATTTCATTACATGAAACAGCAACTCTGTTTGCTCGTAGTCTAATGTTTTTAACCAAGTTGTGATTTTGTTTTTAGCTTCAAAATGCAACAAGGGGTGTATATCTAGCATATCATTTATTTTATTATATAAGAAAGTGGATCGTTTTGAGTATTGAATAAAGGCAAAATTTGTTTTTACTGTTTTGTCTGGAGCCACTTTTTTCTTCCTTCTCCTAAATTGTATACTTTTAAAGTCAAATCGAAGGGTTTTATGTAATTTTAAGACTGTGCAAAGAACGTATAGTTTCCTCACCGATAGGAGGTTACATTCACGGTACAGCTCGACGGTGGGAAATCGGTAAGGTTTAGAACTCATAACTTTTAAAAGTGATCTTTGAGCACGCTCTAATTCTAGGAACTTTGTTTTTGTAGCCCCGCCCCATATTGGAATACAATATGTAAGAACCGATTGTGCTAAAGCAATGTAGACCTTGTTCAATAGATCTTTTGAGGCAACATATCTTAAGGTTTTAAAGATCCATATAAGCTTTCTGGTTCGACTATTAATAAGGTCAATGTGGCTGTGCCAGGACAGTCTCTGGTCAACTCGAACTCCTAAATATTTAGTACGGTTGACCTTATCAATTTTAGGGCAATCACACACTGAGTTATCATTGACATTCTTTGAACAAGAATGTATTTGGATTTTATAAGTTATGTCTGGTTGAGTGGTGTTGCTTATGGAAAAACAGATGAAATTTGTTTTCTGCGTGTTTAATGTAAGAAGGTTAGTATTTAACCATGACGAAATTTTAGTCAGACCACTCTCTGCAACCTGTTTTACAGACTCCCAGGAGTTACCGGTGAACAATACAGCAGTGTCATCTGCATAAGACAATATGTGGCAATTTTGTAACTGCATGTTACAAAGACTGTTTATGTATATTAAGAACAAGGTAGGACCCAAAACACTACCTTGTGGTACGCCATATACGATTTCTTTCTCAGAACTGACGTGCCCATCAATTTTTACACACTGAGTTCTCTCTGAAAGATAACTGCGAAAAAGTTCAAGTGGTATCCCTCTAACTCCTACATGCTCAAGTTTCTGCACAAGGGTAGGAACGGAGACGGTGTCAAATGCTTTTCTAAGATCTAGAAAGACCGCCAAACACTTATTCCCTTTGTCGAGGTTCTCAGTTATTTGAGTAGTTAACGTTAAGATTGCATCTTCAGTAGATAATCCCTTTCTGAAACCATACTGGTGACTAGAAATAATATTATATTTATTAAGATAGTTTATAAGTCTTTTGTTTAGCAATCTTTCCAGAATCTTAGAAATTGACGGCAAAACAGAAATAGGACGGTAATTGTTAACATCCTCTCTGGTCCCACCCTTGTACACCGGTGTAACAATGGATTTTTTGAGGCTACGGGGGAAAATACCACACGAGAAACATAGATTAGCTAAGTGACTAATAATGGGGACTATGAGATGTCTTGCAGTTTTTAAAAACTCGGTGGGTATACTATCCAATCCAGGGGATTGGAGAGTTAAATTAATGTTCTAATTTAATGAGTTAAGTATTATAAAGAATGATATAATACCTGTCACCAATCATAAGTGTTCTAGCAGGGTCCAAACCACAGGATTCAAGGTATTTTCTGACATAAGCATGTGGTTTTCCAAGCACAAGAGCTTTTCTCTCAGAGCATGTTTCCACAGCTCTTACCAGAGTTCCAGTTCCTGGAACTACAATGGAACTTGCTTTTGGAAACCTTTCATCAGTGTTTGTAGCAATGAATAAGCATTCTTCCTTAGAGAGATAAGAAGCAGCTTTCATGAATTTAGGGTAGCTGACGTGTTCGTCAAATCCAACGACGACTGCGCCTACTTCAGGGTCCAACTCCGTAGGGTCCATGTTTTTAAAGTCTGCTTTCACTGGGTCAGGCTGAAACATTAAATAAAAAAATATAGTTTTACATTTGGAGTTCACACGGTAACACTATACAGCAGGGCAATCGCGCTAAAAAAAGTGGATTGAATCGCAATTGAAACGTAGCTAGGGGGCTACCACCTAAGCAAAGCTGATGCTGGGTAAACGAATGGAACGTTGTCGATTGCTTCTTTATAAGGAGACCTTGATCAACGACATGAACCAAACACAGCAATGTACATTATTCCATTCGTTCGATCAGCATCAGCTTCGCTTAGGAAATAAATAAATGATTAAATATTAACAAAAGCAAAGATTAGTGTATGTATCATCTCTAAATTCTTGGTAAGGACTTTAGTTAGCATCTGATTGCGCTATGCTCAATAGTATTTTTTATAAAAAAAATATAGATTATATAACTACTATTTGAAATTTAAAAAAAAAACTTACTCCAACCCCAAGATGTCGAATGCCCACAGCTTTTAGCTCATCTCCAATGCCATTGGATCCAATCAGGTAAACTTTTTTTCTGAACCCAATGCCTTTCAAATAGTGTGCTACCAGATAGGCTGTTGACAGTATTTCATCCTGGAATTATAAATAAATGTTCATGTAGTATTTACATTTCATATATTCAGTATTCATTATAGCATAAAACATAAAGCCAAGGCACTATATCATTATTTTGATACATTTTACAAAAAAATTGTATAGAAACTTATACAGTAAATAAACATTAAATGTCAGAGAATATATGATGTAAAAATTTATATCAGACTAAATATTCAAAATAAAATATTTTATAATATAAAAAAAAACAGTCCATAATAAAAATTCTTAAATTATACATTTTAATTTCACAAACTTGATCTCCCATTCAAAAAACATTATATTTTCAATTGTTTTCTTGCAAATAAATAGATGCATTATTCTGACAAGTCTGAATGAACCATGCTTTTAATATTTTTATTCATTCCCAGTCACATGACCAAAACTTGTGGTGATATGATAAAAAATAATAATTCAAAAATGGTCCAAAAATTTTACCTTTTATGAACAAAGCAGAATAAACCAAAATCATTAAAAAAAATGAATTTCCTTCCAACTAGCTGTTATAATCATCAGTTGGTACTTATCTGAAGTTAGAATCTCAATAAACATGAGAAGATAGTTTGGTATCTTTTGTATTTACTCAGCTGAATGTATTTTAATCTAAATGATATGACTGTAAGGGCCACTTTCACCAAAAGTGCTAAACGTATTTAGCAGGACTAATTTTGTTTAATTTGACAGATTTTGTTGCTTTGACAACAGAGTTAAATGTGTTTAGGCTGTTAAATACGTTTAGCACTTTTGGTGAAAGTGGCCCTAACTGTAAGGAATTAATTATATTACTTATGACATTTTTTTATGTAAACCTTTACGTATACAGTTTTTGGCAAGTACTTTATGTTTAAGGATTTCGTTCAGAGGGTCATGTTAGAGGTTTCTTACCGGGCTTGCAATAAATCCTAGTTGCTGTGCTTTAGCTGAAAATTCACTACGAATCTTTGTTGAATTATTTGTTACATAAAATATGCGTTTTCCAATTTTACGGAAATAGTTCATAGCATCTGCCGACCCCGGCAGAGCATTATTATCTATCCAGAGAACGCCTGTAAAACGTATTGTCAAGGATAATTAATACTGAATAAATTAATGATATAGTTTATGAACAAACATTTAATTTATAGTCATGCTTATTTTAAGTACTTTATATGTTTCTTACCATCACAGTCAGTCAAGACTGTATCAAATGAATCCAAAAACTCTTTAACTTGATCTTTAGTAGCCGTTTGGAGGTCAAAAATTGATGATTTAAACATTCTGCTTCGAGAGAACACTCCGCCAAATTGTGATCTACAACTTTTGTAATTTATATTATTAGGTTTCAAAAAGACAAAAAACGACCTTAACATAACTTTATAAAATAAGTTCAAAAATGAAAATTACATCACTTCAACTCTCAGGAAAATGGGAAATTTGGGAAAGAAAATGACATTAGCGATACAAACTTGACATTGAAATGACATTCAAGAAAGGCTGTGTTCCTAATCGGAAAAAAAAAATTTGGTATAGAAAACTCAAGATAAGAAAGATTTGGCTGTATGGCTCCGACCTTTGCCTATCCGGATGGATGAAAAAATTTACTACTTAAAAAAATATGTATATGTTACAGCCAAAGTAATTAATCTGGATATTATGTATATTATCTAGCCATTATTTAAAATGTCTACTCAATTTAGATAAAGTGATAATTGACACGGAATTAATCACATTAACTAGAAATTTTATATAATATCTTCCAAGACTTGGATAATGTAATAAAACAAGTAGGTACTGTTAAGGTTTTTATTAAGAATTAGGCTGCGCCTCCGTTGCCGGAACTGGCAGTGGGGACGGGTGCCGGAGCCGGCAGATGGGACGAGTGCCGGAGCCGGCAATTAAGTGGAACGGGTGCCGGAGTCGGCAAAAAAATGATTAAATCGGCATTGTTTGCATCTGATAGACGATATAAATCATTATAAAACTTAAATGATAGGTAATAATAATAGTAGATAGGTACTCAATGATGTGCTGCTATGATATATTTTACCGGAAATATATGAAACCTACAAAACAACCTAACCTAACCGAGCGGAACTGCGACAACCGCTTAACGCAACCACAGTCGTTTCTGGCACATCGCCGGCCGCTGCCGCGGCACGCTCGCTTCGCTCGCTCGGCTCGTGCGTTGGGGGTCGCAGTTCTAACCTAACCTAACCAACCCTTAACGGGTCGGTTAGGCTAGGCTACTAACAAACCTACTTGTCGCAGTTCCTTCTGTTGCAATTGAACAAAAAAGTCGAATGTAAGTAATACATTTCCGATAGTGATTTAGGAATATTCGCGAATTCAATCTTAGATAATCACCAACGCATCAAAGCACAGACCCCGATCAGAACACAAAATCAACTCATGTCAGCTGTCAAAAATGTCAAAAATTGAAACTGACAGTAACTTCCGGCAACCGTTCCAATTTTTCGTCGTTGCCGGTACCGGCAGCGGAGACACTTCCTAAGAATTAAAATGACATTGCCATAGATAATAATTCTACATTAATTAACATTGTTATAATGTAATTAAACTTTATAAAGTAAACTTAAAGCTTACTAGCCGTTAAAAACAACAAAAAAGAACAGAGATTAATACAAGTATTTGGTATCTATCGTTGAAGACTACAATAATAAAATATTTAAAATGAACTGACATTCATTAACTGAGTCATAAGTATTATTTATTGTTACAAGTAAGGCTCAAGTGACATTTTGAGTTACACAAGAGGTTTGACTTTTAATATTATGAATTAAAATAACATTGCCATAGATAATAATTCTACATTAAATAAAATTGTTTTAAAGTTTACCGTATTTATTACTTTGGCTAACTTTGACCCGCTATTATGAATAATATCCGGATGAAGTGATTAATTTATCATATTGTCTAGTCAATTTTGTTATTATATATAATGACCAGTCATTATGTATAATATCTATTTAATCACTATGACTGTAACATATATACATGTAACAAACATTTGTTTGTTCATCCTTTGTTAGTTCTTAAGGTAAGGTGGCACTTCACTTGGCGTTGCGTGTTCGCGTTGCGTATTTGCCGCATTTGTCCAAATATTTGTACGTAGTCCAAACAGCACAAACACGACGTCCTCACTTGGGATGCCAGCAGCAAATAAGGTCTAATAATCATATTGCGCCTTTTGTTCTGTGACCAGAGACCGACGGATTTGCCTATTTGTGTGTTTGTCATATTTCTGCAAATATGGCAAATATAGGCGAATCAAATACGCGAATACGCAACGCCAATTTAAGTGCCACCTTCACTTGGCATGCCAACAGCAAATAAGATCTCATAATCATATTGCGCCCTTTGATCTGTGACCAAAGACCGACAAGCGAACGGGGGCCTGATTTTTGAAACAATAGAATTCCAATTCGCATACGAATTGACAAAATTTGTATGAGATTCTCATGCGAATCCTGTCGTTTCAAAAATATGGGCCTCGGCGTATTTACCTATTTGTGTGTTTGTCATATTTATACAAATATGGCAAATATAGACGAATAAATCCTCCACACATAGTATTTTCGGCCAAAAACAGCAAATACGCGAATACGCAACGCCAAGTGAAGTGCCACCTTAGAACCGTTAGTACACTTATTTGGAGAAATTTGTGGCAACAAAACTAACGAAACTACGTCCAAGAGTAAAGGTGGCACTTCACTTCATTTATTTTATTTATTTATTTATTTCGTACATGCAAAACTTATTGACCATATAACAAAACCGTATTTGAAAGCCAGAGACAAGCGACTCAAAGCAATAACTGGTTTGGGAGTAGCAACCATAATAGGCAAAAGCCTGTGGCAGGGCTAGCTACGGAGATGCAGGAGTTTTTTTAGACTAATTCGACACTGCTGAGCTTGATTTTACATTAAATTACCTACCACATGATATGAATTTTATTTTTATAGGTCATACTGTTTTTGAGTAACATCTACTCAAATTTCTAAGTTTTTAATTTTAACTATATTTTCTCCATTTTATAGGGAAACCGCTGAATGAATCAATCTTGATGTATTAACCTACAAAACAAGATCCCATTAACAGTCATATGAGTTTCGTTCACTTTTGACAACTTACAGCGCCAACTTGCGAATATGAACAACAATTTACCCTCATAAACTACCTACTTTCTTTATATTTCTTAGAGGTAGGTTCCTAAAGATAAGCAAGCAAATCTTTTACAGAGTGTTAGTCAACGACGTATATGTGTTAACGGAAATGTATGAAATCCGTTATTGTATGCAATTCCTAGGAATATAAAGTAGGTAATTTATGAGGGTTAATTGTTGTTCATATTTTATTCATTTATTCATTAACAATATACATTGTGTTTGAAAATTGCTATAACTATTACATAGGTATTTAAAGACACACAAAGTAAAACAGAATTGCCATTAAATACTCATTGATGATACACATTTAACATTAAAATATATCCCTTAAAGCTTGCATGTGTTTCTGTCATTAATAAATTCGTCAACTGAGTAGTATGCTTTTTCTATAAGTAGTTTTTTAAGTTTATTTTTAAAGGTTGAAAATGTATTGATGGACTTCAATTCCACAGGGAGTCGGTTATATAATCGGACTGCTTGGTAGCGAGCACTATGTGTATATATTTGCAAGTTAGCCTGCACTGAGTCACCTTTAACGGGGATATCTTTTCTTCTAGTAGTCATTCTTAATTGTCTTTCTTCTTCGGTTTCAACCTTCAGCGGATGTTTGACAACGCCACAGATTAGAACCAATAGATAGAGACAAGGAGCGGTGAGAACTCCCAGTTGAGAAAAATAGCCTCTACAAGATGTTTCCTGCTTCAATCTTAATATAATTCTAATAGCTCTTTTTTGCACAATGAATGCTTTAGAGATATTATAAAGATAGCTATATCCCCAAAGTTTGATACTGTAGCGCAACCGAGACTCGACAAGGGCATGATAAATACTTTTCAACTGTGAGATAGTGAGCTCCTCTCTCAGATTTCTGAGTACGTAACATGCTGAGCTGATTTTATTTACTACGCTCTCTAGTTCGTGTTTCCAGTTTAACATAGAGTCAATTGTTACGCCCAAGAATTTTACAGCTTCGACCGTGGCTAGTACTTGGTTATTGAGCTTAGGCTCCAATAAATCTCGTCTACCTGCTGTGGACCGAAACAGCATTACATTAGTTTTGCTAGAGTTAACCATCAAGTTGTTACTACAGAACCATATTGAAAAGGCCTCAAGAGTCCTATTTATTTTAAAATTTAAGTCCTCTATTGTACCAGCTGAGACAATGGCATTAGTGTCGTCTGCAAATACGATAGGTTCAACTGTCGGCGATTCAGATGTTATATAATTAATTAAATCGTTAATAAATACCACAAAAAATATAGGACCAAGGATAGAGCCCTGGGGAACCCCTCTAGTGAGAGTCGTCATACTCGAACTGAATACTTTCTCGTCACTGCCTTCCACCGTTCTCAGCTCCACACATTGCTGCCTATCCTCGAGATATGATCTAATAAGTTTAAGTTGTTCGTTCCTAACTCCATAGTGGGACAATTTCTGCAATAGTATCCCATGATCAACATTGTCAAAAGCCGAACTGAGGTCCAGGAAAACCCCAGCAACTTTCTTTTTTTCGTTCAGATGTACCACAACCTCATCAAGGAGAGTGTCGATTGCTTCGACAGTACCAATTCCTAACTGGTATCCGAATTGTCGCCTGCTCAAAACATTATTTTGGTTGAGATGACATACAAGCCTAGTTTTTATTAGTTTTTCTAGTACCTTAGACAGTATAGGCAAAAGAGATATAGGTCTATAGTTTTTTGGGTCAGTTTTAGTGCCTTTTTTGAAAATTGGTATTATTTTAGCTATCTTCAGTTGCTTTGGAAAGACGTTTTGAATGAAACACTCCGTAAAAAATCGACTAAGTGGTTCCGCAAGGACGTCAATATTTGCCTTAATTACCGTAATCGGAATGTCGTCATATCCACAGGAATTCTTTGATTCCATACTCCTAACAATTTTCTTAACTTCTAATGGGGTCACTTCTCTCCAACGAAGCTCTCTCTCCACTCTTGGAGTGTAACGTTCCAGTATGGCGATAGCATCATTCGATGTATTATTATTATTATTGTTGGTTGCATTATTTTCTAATTGTTTTGAGAAGATTTCAACGACTTTTTGTGAGTCATTGATTATACTATTATTTATTTTTAATATTATTTTTGATTTACTCTGGTTTTTATTTTTATATCTATTTGCCGCCCTCCATATCGCCTTTGATGAGTTTTTCGAGTTGTTGATTTCAGCTTGTACCGAGAATCTTTTAGCATGCCTTATTATTTTACGATACAGAGTGAGATATGATGATCGATAGCGCAGTATGGATTCATCGGTGGCTTTACTATCAATCGTATTCAAGAATCGCTTCATCGTACTTGAGACTCTTAATCCCTTAGTTATCCATATAATAGTGTTCTGTCTCGATACAATAACTTTTTTACGTTGTAATGGGAAAGATTCATTAAAAATCATATTGAATCGCTCAACAAAATCAGAAACTGTCTTTACAAGTGGTATCAGTTCTAGGCTTTTCTGTCTAAAGATGCAATGGTTTTTTTCGGTGAATTGACGGCGACGGACATACACACGCTCGTTATTGTTGATTTGCTTGTTGAAAACTGGCACTAAAAGATTACAGATCAAGGCTACGTGTCCATCAGACAGTCCGTTATTGTCCGTTGAGAGTCCGTTAATGTTGTTATCCGCTAGGTTGGTTAAAATGTTGTCCAGACCTGACTGAGAGTCACCCCGTGTAAAAGTAACACAGTTATATAAATATCTGAAATTGTAGCACTTAAGAAGATTTCTAAGCTCGATGTGATCATTTCCATCCATCAACACATTAATGTTAAAATCTCCACAAATTATACATTTTTTATCCAGGCCGAACTCTAGTAATTTTTCTAACCTGTCTAAAAAAGGAGTAAGTGTATTTCTAGTGGGATTTCTATAACAGCAGAAGATAAACAAGTTCGTTTCTATGTCTCTAACTCCACACAGTTCGAAACAGTCAACTTTGTATAGTTTTTCACATATTTGAATTTCATCAGCTGCACGACCATTCTGGCACAATATTAAAGAACCACCTCTCCTTTTCTTTGGCCTTGTATTATACGAGACTAACGAGTAGTTACCTAAACTAAATAGAGATACATTTGACTTATTTAAGAAATGTTCAGTTATACATAAATATTGGGGACAAAATTGAATACTTTGTAAATATAATTCTAAGCTATCTCTTTTTGACGTCAAACCACATACATTTTGATGGAACAACACAAGATTACATTTATTTTTCGAGTCGGTATTTATACTTGATAAATTACTTATTTTATTTGTCTCTAGGCCAGGGTTTTTTACATTACGATCAAATATATCAACGAAAAAATTTTTTTTCATTCTGTTCTATATGTCCGGAAGATACTTGATTTCTTATATTATTTTTATAGTTTATAGCAATGATATCCATCACAAGTCCTCTACATGAGTTTACTTTATGTATTTTGCTATATGAATGTTGTATATCTGAGTAAGTTACATTGTCAAAATTTTCACTAAATTTCTTAATTGCATCATTTATATCAAACGTATTTAAATATTGATTGTGATTTACGCAAGTTCGGCGCTGTAAGTTGTCAAATATGAACCAAACTCGTACGACTGTTAATGGGTTCTTGTTTTGTAGGTTAATACATCAAGATTGATTCATTCAGCGGTTTTCATATAAAATGGCGAAAATACTGTTAAAATTAAAAAAAAAAAAATTTGGGCCGGTGTTACTTAAAAACTATAAGACCTATAAAAATAAAATTCATATTGTGTAGTAGGTAATTTAATATAGATTAATTTTGTTATTGACAGTTTTCTTCTAGATCTAACAGTTTTTGTATAAAACGGAGAAAACCGTGGAGAGGGGCATATTTTCAATGAAAAGGGGGGGGAAGGGGGAGGAAATTGGTCTGACACCGGGCAAAATCGAGCTCAGCAGGGTCGAATTAGTCTAAAAAAACCCGGTTTCAAACTGTTACATTAAATGCCGTTCAACATTAAAAGGAGAAGGCTTTTCAGATTATTCTTTTTCTACTTAAAATTCTGAGTGTTGCCACATTCACAGCTCATTTTTACTATAAACGTCAGATTGCAACCTTTGATTCTATACGACTCAATTTGTTTAAAAAAAAAACTTATTTTGTGCTTTTATTAATTGTGGAAACTGAAAGTAGAGTAAGATGATTTTACCAGTATAGGGAGTATTATGTTCTTTGCTAGTATTTATAATGAGGGATTTTCTTTTTATTTTTTTTAATTTTTTCCCCAGTCGCCGGATAGATGGCGCTAAACTATGTACGTTACTGCAAGGAACGGAACGTTAAATTATTTTTGATTAATTCACTTGAACGTAATTTTGAGATCATAAAACGAAACGTTATAGTCATATCACATCAATATCACGTCTACCATACGTAGTTAGGCGATTTTACGAAAACAACGAAAAAACAAAACTGAATTATAACAAAGCGCGAGAAAACTAGGATGATTGGAAAGCCAAAACAAACTCAGAATATTTGATGCAATGTTTTTCTCCAAGCCCTTTGGCTTTGGCACCTAGTAACGGAGTCAGTTCAGCGCCATCTAGAGAGCTCTGGGGAAATATTTTTTTTTTTTATACCCAAAAAGAAAACCTCCCATTAGACCAGTCTTTCCCAACGTGGGCGATAACGCCCCCTTGTGGGCGCTGCAGGCCTAAAGGGGGGCGGTAAGAGACCCAGAAAAAAAAGGGGGCGTTGTGTAGGGCTTTGGGGTCGATTTATAATTTCATCTACCTAGCTAGGAAGACTCTTAGACACCGACTGAGCTCTCGACTCTCGACTACATCTTGTGAACATCAACTAATATTAATTAAGATATAGCTCAAACTCGGTTCGATATAATAGACCGCGGGCAATCATGTTTTAACAAGTTTTTGTTAAATAATCCGATTTGTACATTCCTGTATCAATCGGCTGGTTCTATAATACTTGTTCTTGCTTGTCGAGTACGATTGGGCGTCGAATGAGATAAACGAGTTTATGCACGTTTGTCTTATTCCTGTTGGTGCGTGCTGCTTATGCAATCCTATATAAACGACGTAAATTTATTTTATTTTCATTTGCGGTTTCGCGCATAATAGAGAAGCAGTACTTGATTATAACACTTACGTATTTCTCAAAACAAAACAATGTCGGAAGTAAAAAAGAAGAGACGGCAATACTCTGCGGAATATATTAAATTCAGATTTATTGAAAATCCCACAAACCCGTCGTCGCCTTTGTGTCTTCTATGTCTAAAAACATTTTCGAACGAAGCAATGAAGCCTTCAAGACTGCAAGATCATTTGAATAAAATGCATCCAGATAAGAAAGACAAGAATGTAGCATATTTTCAAGACCTAGAGAAGAAGCATAATACTCAGCCAAGTGTATCAAAACTATTTTCGGCGGCTGCTAAGCAAGATGACGACGGACTTCGAGCTTCGTACAATATCTCTTTGTTAATTGCTCAAAAAGGCAAACCACACAACATCAGAGAAGAGTTAATTTTGCCAGCAATAAAGGAAGTAATAACTACTGTGCTTCATAAACCGGCCGCAGATATTATCCGAAAAATTCCTTTGAGTAATAATTCTGTGCAAAGATGAATTGATGAAATGGCCGGAAACATTGAAGAATCATTGTGCGATCATCTGAGGACTAGTCAATTCTCAATTCAGCTCGATGAGTCCACTTTACCAACTAATGAAGCGTTGTTGCTATCTTACGTGAGGTTTATTAAAGATGAGAAAATACGTGAAGAACTATTGTTTGCCAGAAATTTGGAGACAGATACAAAAGGCGAAACCATATTCAATACATTGTAAAAATTTAGTGAAGAGAAAGAGATTCCTTTGAAAAATATTATATCAGTTGCTACGGATGGCGCTCCGGCTATGACAGGGCGCCATAAAGGCTTCATAGCGTACTTAAAAAATAAAATTCTAGATGTCCTTGCTATACATTTATTCATAGACAACATTTGGTTGCTAGAAACTTAAGTGAACGACTATTTCAATCACTGCAATATGTCATCAAAGCAGTCAATAAAATCCGTAGCAGCTCTTTGAATGATAGATTATTTCATCAGCTTTGTGTTACTAATGACGAAGATTTCAACCGTTTGTTGCTTCATACTGAAGTTCGTTGGCTGTCAAGAGGCAATTGTCTGATTCGATTTTACAACCTGTTTGACTCTGTGATAGAGTTCTTGGAAACTAAAGATACAGAACTGCGCAACAAGCTCATAACATCAAAGAATGATATAGCTTACATGACAGACCTGTATAAATTGTTCAACGACATGAACCTCCAACTGCAAGGCGATGAACTAAATTTAATTAAAACAAAAAATGTCGTTGCTGCTTTCGCAGCCAAACTGCTTCTGCACAAAAAGAATATGGGCAGACGTGAGTTTCACAATTTTCCGAATTTATCAGTATCCTGCAGTAACGACGACTTGTTTGCCTACTGCCAACATTTGGAAAACCTCCACATTGACTTCACCGAACGATACCAGGACATTTTAAACTTGGAAAAACCAGACTGGGTGTTGGATCCGTTTTCAAATGTCAACACAGCAATGTCACCTCAGCTGGAAGAAGAACTTATAGAATTGACAACAAACGAAGAAATAAAAATCAAGTTCAAAAATGGATATCAAGAATTTTGGCTACAAAAACCGATCCCGCAATTGTACCCTGGATTGTGGTCAATTGTTCAACGATTCTTGATAGCATTCCCATCGTCATATTTGTGTGAACGTGGATTTAGTGCTGTGGCAACGCTGCTTACTAAAAAGAGAAGTCGTTTGCGTGTTACCGAACGTGGCGACTTGCGGCTGTTTTTGAGTAAATTGGAACCTGATATCAACAAACTTATTGAACAGCATCAGATTCAACCTTCACATTAGTTTTTATATAAGAATTGATTATGTTTGTTTTATTTTCAATAAAAGATACTCTGTCCGAATACTATAAAGTTGCGTTTCAATAATCAGTTATAAGTACTTAGCGGTTTTTAAGTATGTTTAAAAAGGGGGGCGTTAAAAAATAATTTATTCTTAAAGTGGGCAGTAGACAAAGAAAGGTTGGGAACCCCTGCATTAGACTATCCGATTACGAACGCCTCTTCATCGTAGTTCATGTCCAGTTGTCCACGGTGCCGCGTGAAAACGAAACACAACAAAATTTTTTTTTTGAAATCGAAATTTTGACAATCAGCTCAAATCAGCTGAGTTTGACACAGACACAGTATTTTGTGATACCTATTTACTGTGGACGTATGTAGTGATAAATTCTCTTTGTACTGGTACTGTGGTTTTAATAATGATAAGATAACAAGTATTTTATTTCCATTTTTCAATCCTATTTCAACAAAGAGGACGCGTAATCATTAAGAACACATTGGCATTAATATTACACGTCGCATTGCTTCAATATCATCAGAAACTATTGAGTACAATTCGATACAAGAATGGATTCTGAAACTATAATTGAAACCTGCGAAGGGGCTATAAAAACTATTCGTTATAACAAACCAAAGAGGAAGAATGCTATTGATGTGAATATGTACTTACGTATCACGAAGATACTGAACGACGCCGCTGTTGACGAAAATATTTCAGTGATGGTTTTGACTGGTACTGGGGACTATTACAGCAGTGGCAATGATCTCTCTGCCTCAGTAGACCCAGACAGGGAGTCGTCGCTCCTTCAAGTTCTCAAAGACTTTATAATTGCATTTATAACCTTTCCGAAAATACTAGTTGCTATCGTAAACGGACCTGCTATTGGAGTAGCTGCTACCACACTTGCTCTCTGTGATCTTGTTTTTGCATCTGAAACTGTAAGTTTTTATGTGTATAATTATCTTATATTTTTTCAATTTAGTTTTTATATATCCCTAGCTCTTAGCTTACAACACCATTCTAAAGACAGAGTTGGGAGGGTGGGTCTATTTAGTGTCAAATTGTTTTATGTGCTTCATTGTATGAAGAATGTTCATAATTTTTCCTCTATTAAATGATTGTATTTATGTTGACAGGCCTTCTTTTACACTCCATTTTCAAAGCTTGGAATTGTAGCTGAAGGATGTTCAACATTGACATTCCCAAGGTTGATGGGAGATCGAAAGGTAATATGACCTAACATTTACATAAAATGTACTTATGTAAGTTTACAAATACACAATTATTCATGTGCCTCTCTAGAATAAAATAGAATTGGATATTGAATTGTTTGAGTTTTTTGTTTTCTGGTTTAATTACTGAAATTGTCAGGGATGCTGTAATTACATTGTTTGGTGGTTTTTGCTGTAAAATATTGTTATTTATTATAAAACGAAAAAATATAAGGTTAACTCTCTAACACACTTGAAAATATGGGTTGAAGTTTTACTAACTAGTACCTTAATAAAGTTATTAAATACATACTTTATTTCAGGCAGCTGAAATGCTACTATTTAGCCAGAAGATGTCTGCAAAAGAAGCGCTTCAGTTTGGTTTTATTAACTATTTGTACAAGCCTGAAGAGTTGCAGAGCAAAGTTTGGGACATGATCATGGAACTCTCACAATATCCTGAGCACTCCTTAATAATTCATAAAAGCCTCCTTAGAAGAAATTTTAAGGATGAACTCATAAGGACAAATGAGATTGAAATGGACGAACTGCATAAGAAGTGGAAATCCAGTGCATATCAATCGAATGTTTCAAATTTTGTTAGAAAGTCTAAGAGTAAGTTATGATAAAAGAATATGTTCAATGGGTATAATTGTATGTACTCGTACATTAGGTACTTTTTTACTAATTTTTATAATTGGAAAATATTGACTTTATACTTTAAAGGATGTAAACGGATAGGTTAGGGAATTTTATTTCACTTAGTTATAAGAAAATTAATTTACCTGATAATTAAGTTGTTTTTAACACAATGGATTTTTAAAATATTAAACTGGGGACCTTACACTAGGTATTTTTATTATTTTAATGTCTTAAGTCAATATTGGTTGACTTTACTAAATTCAAGTACAAAAATTAAAAAGTAACAGGGTGACCTACCTGATTTTATTGCTATTACTACTACGTAAGAAATACAATTTTATAAGTATAGGATGAATATCTAAGTCCACTTAATATTTACAACATATGAGTTGATCTTACGGCTAGAAAAGTGAGCGCAATTTTAAAAAGAAGAAAAAACCGAGGAAGAAATGAAGACGAGAGTGTCAAGTTTTGGATCCATTTCTGACCTGTTTCGCCCTAACAACCCTCGAAAATTGAGGTCCCGGGATTTAAGCAATACACGCCTCAATGTGTTGAAACAGGAAATAATTACAGAACTGCATCTTATTCCTTTCAGTAAGTTACGACGAAAAATTACTCCACGCTTTACGTAAAAGTGTTTGGGCATTTATTTTTGTATATGTATTATAGGTAGATATCTAACTGGAAGCTACAAAAAAAAAATGTTGAAAAAAACAAAGTCAATACAATGTAACAAATTACCAATTTAAATGTACGTTACAGAACTATTTTACGTAACTCACGGGCTACGGCATCCCTGACTTGCGTTTTTTTAATATTGTAGTGCGGAAGTCGTTGCCGATAGGTGAGATGGCCACCGTTTTATCGTGGTCCTACTATTTTGTCCTACTAGTAGGACCACGAGGGAGACCAGTTTCTGTTCGTCCTACTCCGACATGTTAGAGCTGTTATCAAACGTTAGGGTGTTCCAACTAGTCGACTTCAACAACTGCTGGTCCAATTGGAGTTGAGGGTTCCAATTGGATTTTGGGGTGCACATTTCTTTCAGTGAAGCCACCAGTCAGTAACACTTTCTCAAGTACACGCGGCAGCAAATTAGGCTAATACATGTAGAGCTTGTCGCCGCCCTTACGTCGTTTGTAATAGCGCCGACTTTCGTAGTTCATATGTATAACTTGAGGTGCTGCTGTCTGTACTTATCTTCCTTGCTTGATTATATATTTTCCCGGAAATTATCTATCACAGTTATTCAAACGGTTATCACATTATTAAAAACCGGTTTCGTCGCAATAGTCTCGATCCTATCTTCTCCCGAAGTCTTTCTGTGACGCGAGTTTCAGCATTTAAAACTGTTATCTGATAACCTCCTACAAGTATACTTAGGTCCGCATTACAAAACGCGACTCAGACTCTGATCTAAAACTTAAGTAGCAGTCGTCTTTGTCATTTTGATAGAGAGAGAAAGGTACAATCAATGTTTAAGTATAAATCAAGACTTGAGTCTCCTGTAATACGGGCCTTAGTGTATCCTTAGATTTAGATTAATGTTGTGTTAACACAGAACAATTATACGCATCACTGGAATCTCATCCAGAGAATGGACTTACGAATAGGAAAGCAGAGGCGCTGTTGGCGATTAATGGGTATAACACCCTTACACCTGCATCACAGTTCACTTGGCCGAAACTACTCTTAAAGTCTATGTGTACAGGTAGGTACAAATTGCTTGTAATTACTGTTTTCACATCGACTGAAAATTATAACCCGCTTTATTTATTTCAATTAACTAATATACAAGTACTTGGTAGTTAAGCGTCCGTAGTTAAGCGTATGGACTACCGCTACCGGTTGTGTTCAGTGGTAGAGTTACGCTGTCTCTGAATTGGCGATAACGGTCCGGAGTTCTAAACCCGGCGAAGGCAACTGCTAAGTAACTTATTGTTTTTGATCCCGTCTTAAGAATTCTTAATAAAATGATGTGAAAATAGAATAGTTCCACGTGATTTTTTGCACGTTACGGGCTATGGGAAACAAACAAAAAAAATTAAAAAAAAATTGAGGGTTATAAGTTAGTTAGAAATTATTTTTAAGTAGGTAAGTACTACACTCAATTAACAAAGTTAAAGGGTCAAGTTCAGTCTTATATAAAGAAACATGAGTGGAATCTTAATTGAGAAAACACATTGTACTATTACAAATGCTATAACTCTAACAATCATTCAATTAATGTTCAGGATTCTCCATACTAATCTGGCTGGGGGCAGTATTGTGCCTTATGGCCTACGGGTTAGAGGCGTCGACGAGTCCAAACGCAAACAAAGATAATCTGTACCTTGGATGTGTGCTCATAATGGTAGACGTCTTGTGCGGCCTCTTCAGCTTCGTGCAGAATTTTAGAAGCACCCAGGTCATGAGTTTTTATATGTATGCAATGACCAGGGTCTATGTCAGGAATACTTATCAAGGATCTTGCATATTGCTCGGCGAATATCCATCGGACTAGCTAGCCCATTGTTAGTCACTTACTAAGCCCAAACAAGAGATAAGACGTTCAGTTGCAGAAATCTAAATATATAAATTGGAGGTCTTGACTTATCAATGCCCAGCCCAAACCCTTAGACCTAGAAAGCTGAAATTTGGCAAAAAGGTGCCTCAGCTTTTTAGTCGGCAAGCAATGACGTCGGCAAGCACTAAGAAAGGATTTTTCGAAATTTCCACGGGAACGAAGTCCCGAGCATCCACTAGTCTTAATTAAAAATATTTAAATGTTATACAGTCCCTGTACACACATCGTCAACACGGCAAGTGCGAATTTATTATTTAAAGTAGCATTAGCAATAATGGACTCATTTGCAGCCGAGTGTAAGTACAAGAAACGTTCGATAAACAAGGATTGTCTACGACAAGTTAAAAAAAATAGCGTCATAGCTTACGATTACATAACAAGTTTTTTTTTTACCAGCCCATATACGTCCCCACCGAGGGGCACGGGCCCCCTTCGAAACATGAAGGGGATTTAGGCCATAGTCCACCACGCTGGCCCAATGCGGGTTGGTAATATAAGTTACGTTGCATTAATTTACGATAGTTGACTGGGTTTTTTCTTTTGCACTAAACCACGTTAAGGTTGATCTTAATCATAACTGTTCAGTTTATGTGTAAGTCGGTCAATTGCTACAAAAAATGTGACATACCTGGGTGTTTTTTTTACTCATTACTCACCTATGTTCAAGACCGACATTCTTAAAAAGAAAATTGTTACAGATAATGAAATCATTCAATAGTATGAT
Organism: Aproaerema taeniolella; assembly: GCA_949987775.1. Classification (NCBI taxonomy): domain Eukaryota; kingdom Metazoa; phylum Arthropoda; class Insecta; order Lepidoptera; family Gelechiidae; genus Aproaerema; species Aproaerema taeniolella. The sequence goes on along the minus strand of OX465258.1, from coordinate 10,591,334 downwards.
TCCGTCGTACTCACAGTGCATACGAGAAGGCTCCATTATTGTGGACATGCCCGTGCGCAACCTGGTGAAGGGCGATATCGTTTTGGTCATAGCTGGGGACGTAGTGCCTGCTGATATACGGATTATCGAAAGCAAAGGATTCAAAGTATCTACCTAATACAAGTTTAAATACAGGGTTACTGGAAACACGTCACGATCCTTTTAAGCGGTGGTAGTAGAGACCATTAGCTATTAAATTACCCTCGGGAAGATGGGGCATAAATGAACCAATTTCGGAGAAAAAAAAGTTTTTTTCTTCTTCTTCATCTTCATCAGCCCATATACGTCCCCACTGTTGGGGCGCGGGCCTCCCTCAATAACATGAGGGGTAAATGGCATATTCACCACGCTTGGCAGACGGGTTGGCGAGGGTTTTGATATAATTTCAGAGTTTTCCTTCTCTGTGTGCAGATGAACTTGCTTGCATATTTACCTTAGTCGCCTTGTACGCCACCTCGGCAAGAAAGAGGGTGGTCCTATTTTACTCTGCCGGGGACTCACACGGTTTTTTCTTATTTTTAAGAAAATTTGGTTTTACTCCTTTAAATTGGGATTTTAAAAAATCTCAATTTAAATGTTAGCAAACTAAAACTAAAACAACTTTTTTTAAAATCCCAATTAAGGAAGTAAAACCCACTTTTCTTAAAAATCGTGACGTATTTTCAGTAACCCATTGACAATTTTTAACTCTCCTCCCATAATTTTTAAAGTTCCGGGTTTATCCAGGCTAAACTGCAACAGCCTAGAACTTAAACTTTCTTGGTCCTTGGTGAATTATGACTAACATATTATTGTCATTGCAAAACACGAATCGTTGTAAGTAAAACGTTGCGGTTCTACTTTTAGCAACACTTCAGAGCAGAGTATGCTCTCAATCAATAACTTAGCCAGTTTCATGTAAATGAAAATTAATTTTATTCGATAGTAGGAAATATGATATTCCTGATTACTATTTTTATCTTTAACAGGTCGACAATTCATCGTTGACTGGCGAGTCTGTAGCAGTTGCTCGGTCTAATATTGAGGGAACACCGAATTTACTTGAATCACAAAATGTGGCGTTTTTCTCCACGCTTTGCGTAGAAGGATGGGCAAAAGGTTCAAACTTTGTACAGACAAAAGCACGTCAGGCACTACGAAAGTCAGCGCTATTACAAACGGTATAAGAAAGTGACGTCTAGGTCAACATGATGTATAGCCTGATGTGCTTCCATGTGTACATTAAATAAAGTTCACACTCGAGTCCGAGATTACAGATATAGACGAGGCAAAGTAGCATTTTTTAAAATATAATTTTATGCTAGCTCCTAACAAAACGTTATTAAATTGTCGGACAGTTAGTAAAACAACCTTTTACAGTTTGAGGAGTTTATGAATTCGATCCTTGAGGAGGTTATCAATTCAGGCCCTTGGGCCATTCCCGTGGAAACTACGTAAAATCATTAAATACACTAGTAAAAGTTCTTCTTCATCAACCCATGTAAATCCCCGACGAGCACGATAGCCTCTCCTATACGAGGTGGCTTTGCTCATAATCGCCACTGCTGTCCAACACCTGTCAATAATAGATAATAGCACAGAAATTTCAAAAACACCTCTTTCCGATTCAGGTACAATGCTTCTAATTTCTCGCCGTGTGTCGGCAATAACCGATTTTCTAAATGCACAGAAAATTACTATAAATTTTTAGATTTATCGCCTAGAATATTGAAATTTAGAATTCATTATTATTTTGTAACAATTTAGGAAACGCGAAGTTTGCCAAGAGACATTTAGAAATAACTCTAAAATTAAAAATGTTGTACCACCTACGACATTCGGTTGCTTATAACTTTTAAACGGCAAAATCAATGTTGATCAAATAAAGCTAAAACCATCTCGATTACGTCAGCTTTCTAACGAAAAAAGCCACATCGAAATTGGTCCATTCGTTTAGAAGCTACTATGCCACAGACTGACACCGATACACACGTCAAACTTAAAACGATCCTCTTTTTTGTCGTTGGTTAAAAAGGAGCACAATTAGAGACAATAACTCTAATCTGCCGTCACAACACGACAGTTTATAGTTGTTTTCAGGTATTGTTATAAACTGCGGTGATCTGACCGCGCTGGGTCGTGTGGCAGGGTTGGCAGCGCGATTGCAACCGGCCCCCTCCCCGCTTGCGAAGGAGATCAAACGCTTCATGCATTGTATATCTATCTGGGCAATCAGTCTGGGGTTATTCATTGCCGTAGCTGCCCTTGCTATTGGATATCCATTCATGCAAACTACCATTTTTGTCATCGGTATTATTGTTGCTAATATTCCGGAAGGTACGTTGTTTCCATTTCACAATATAATAAACTAACTTTCCGCCTGGGACTTCGTTCCCGTGGGAATTCGGGAAAATTATGTAGCCTGTGTTCATCAAAATTGGTCCAGCCGTTTGGGCGTGAAAGAGTCACAAACATCCATACATCCTCAAAAACTTTCGCATCGAGTGGTAGTGGCCCTGCCTCTCGATCGACGGGTCCTGGGTTCGAATCCCAAACGGGGCAAATATTTGTGTAAAAAGCAGATGTTTGTTCTCGGGTCATGGGTGTTTGTGTCTGTCTTTATGTGTGTTCCGAGGGACCTACGACACAAGGGAAAACCTTAATGTGGGCCTTTGAGTGTATGGCGTTTAATTTATATTTTATTATATTTATTTATAATGCTGCCTCTAAATTGTGGAGGACAGCCATTAAAAAACCAGATGTGTGTTGTCACATCTAGGTATTTGTCTGTCTTAGTTTGTCTCAAGCTTCGACAGTTGGAATAGAACAAAACATTTTAGCGAGCGTTTTCACCATCCATGTCTACACTAATATTATAAAGAGGAAAGATTTGATTGTTTGTTTGCAGGGAATAGGCTCCGAAACTACAGGACAGATTTCAAAAATTCTTTCACCGATAAAATACTACATTATTCCTGAGTAACATAGGCTACATAATTTTCCCGAATTTCCACGGGAACAAAGTCCGGGCGGAAAGCTAGCTAGTAACTAATAACTATGATCAAAATATCTCTATTACTAATGCAAGGCCCTTGTAACAGGTTTACAACCAACTATAACAGCATCTTTGACGCTGACCGCCCAACAGATGGCAAAGAAGAACTGTTTGATAAAGAACCTGGAAGCGATCGAGGCTCTGGGAGCGTGCACGACCATCTGCTCCGACAAGACCGGCACACTCACTCAGAACAAGATGTCTGTGCGACATGTGTGGCTGTGGAACAACGCGTATTGCACTGATAGCATCTCCAGTTAGTATTAATTATGATTCGTCTTGTCCTGGAGCTCTTATCGAGTGAGGCTCAGAAAAGTAGATTTGCATCTAGTGGCAATTTATCCCGGTTTAAAAATCTCTAATCTCTAGGGGGCAAAGTCTTCTCTTACAATACTACACATTATTTTTCCCGTAATTTATGAAGTTACCGTGTCAATATTTTATAATTTCCAAGTAATTTCCCAAAATTGCCAACGTCCTTTTTACATCCCATATATAAAGATAAGTAAAAATTGAAGACCTTAATCCGATTGCAGCAGCCAGAAACTACAGGTACACTTATTGTATTGGCTACGTACTCGTAGCTCGTAGCAAAATGCTACGAAACAAAAATAAACCACCGCTAGTACGAGAATTTTTAATCGTTTTCAGTAAACAATTTCTAGTTTTTTCTAGATATTTTTGGTTTTTACCCGACTGCGCGACGCAAAGGAGGGTAATGTGTTTATCAGCCTATGTATGTATGTAGGTTTGTACCTTTGTGGCACTATTTAGTCCGAACGCGTGGACCGATTTGGCTAAATGATACGTTGTTTGATTCGTCATGACGGCGCGAATGTCATAGAAAGCATGAAAATTTTGAAAAATCAAATATTGTGAAAAAGAAAAAAATTAAAATCGACGAACTATGTCAAGTGGGGTATCGTTGAATAGGTATTAAAACATTTTTTTTAGTTTTTCAATCAGAATTACCGTTTAGGATCTATAGCGATTTAAAATTGGTTAGCAACGATTCTCAATTAAATTTATGCTTTTAATTCGGAAATTGTTTAGTTTTTGTGCAAGTGAGATACATACAGCTGATGAGAAAATCAATAAACAAATATAAATATCTGACCCTAACTAAAAAGTGTAAATTAAAATAAATTATTTTAAAAAAATTAAAAAACCCGACTGCTTAGTAAAAACTGAAAAGAAAAAAACAAGTAAGTTTTTATTGAATATAACAAAAGCCTCGACTACTGGACTTACTATATTGAATTGATTTTTCCAAATTTTCATGGTTTTTTTCTTTTCAGTTTTTACTAAGCAGTCGGGTTTTTTATATTTTAAATTAATTTACTAATTTTATTAATAGTAAACTTTTTTTGCAGGTGTACAAAATAGTCCAAGTAAGTTTAACTTTAACATTCTTTGTCTGATTAGCTTCTAACCGCGGTTTAACCGTTGGTTATATTTTTGGTGAACACTGGCCTAAGTATTTTACTACCGCACTGCAAATGCCAAGTTGGTGATTATGTCGCTTCCTCCCAAACCATTTGGGAGAGGATAGGTATGATCTCATCATCTCATTAATTATTTTAATATAAGTAACTAGCTTTCCGCCCGCGTCCTAATTTAAAAAAAAATAAAAAGTATCCTATAAACCTCACGGAGCCCGAGACCTTTCCAACGAATGCAAAACCGTGGAAATCGGTTCGTGCGTTCTGGAGTTATAGCGTCAGGAAGGAAAACCCGACTTATTTTTATATAGTAGAAGATGAAGTGTAAGTTTCTACAACAAAGGATGATTTGTGATACCAACAAGGGTTGAATCCTAACCATGGTGGTAAATTTTAATTTCTCACCAGGCTGGTGATCGAGGTATGACTGATGATTGTCAGATATTTTTTATATGCTATGTCCCGTGATAGTTTTGATACCGCGTTCAAAGCATTCATACATTTTTCGACATTTTGCATTCAGAGCGGAGTCCAGAGCCATTTCTTGAGAGCTTACCGTAACACAGCTAGGAGCGGCGGCGGTGACTGTAAAGCGAATTTCTGTCACCATTGCTGACAACGCGCGGTATACAATGTTGAGGTCCCAACACATCAATACTGATATATTTCAGCCTTTACCGCACTGAAGAACTGCGGCGCACTATGCAGCACTGCGACTATCAAGCCGGGAGGAGGCATCCACGGGGACGCCTCTGAATCGGCCATCCTCAACTTCCTCTTTCATTTCAACGACCCAGTCGCCAAGAGGACCAAATTCCCTAAAATCGCTGAAATACCGTTCAACTCTACCAACAAATACCAAGTAAGACAAAAATTGGTCGAAAAATAAATTGAAATCTAAAAGGAGTCTAGAAACGTGGACAAATCCTCGGCGACGAATTATGCAATGTACGGGAAAACATTTTCTTTTATGTTACATTGTTTTTAACATAGTCTTAAGAAAATTGTTGGTAATAAATAAAAAGTCATTTCTAAAGTACCTATAAAAGCAATGTGGAATCGAGCTGGTTAAATAAATAACGCCACACACCCAACAGGTCTACACTAAGTTTTACCTTGTGTCGTGGACTTTTTGAGACCAAACAAAGTTCAACACTTCCACTAAACCAAAGACCCGAGAGAACAAACATTTGTTTCTACAAAAACTTTTGTCAACTACGAGTAAAATTACAGGTTATTTGCTCGATATAATCGAGGAATAATATCTACATCTTTTGAGTATTTCATGAATCAGATAAGTATCCATTTGAACACCGCTACGTCAACCTACGTGGGAATGATGAAAGGCGCGCCAGAGGCGATAATCCAACGCTGCTCCACTGTCGCTAGCGACAAGACAACTGTAACTATGAATAAAGATGTTGCCTCGGTGATCGAGAAAGCTGTCATAGATCTTGCGACTACTGGTAAGATGAAGTTGCTTACATCCTCACGCCTATAATCCCTATCGGAGTAGTCAGAGCATCATGTGGTTCTAATAACACTTGAGGTCACATTTGGCATATTTTGCGAGTTTTGAGTTTTATCATTATCAGACTTCTGCTCACATACTGCGTCTCACTTACTGGCTTCTACAGTATGCCTGAAAAGAGGTGGTAGCTTTTTACCTGTTTCTTGTGAAAAAATTGTTTTTTATTTTGTTTTTATTTAGCACATACTGATTTTTTCTTTCACTCCTAGTCCAGCGTGGAAACCATTACATCCAATGATATTATATGTTACTTATCGTAACATTACATCAGTGGAACAATTTTTGACATAGTTTATGTAACGAGCAGCGATTTTGCCAGAGACAAAGAGGTTGATAACGTGCGCGCCTACAGCAAAGCACGAAATCATTACTTTTCGAAGAAGATATCTCACATAATCTATGATCTAAGTACACTAAATAAACTTAAAACTACTGGACCTATTTCAAAAATTCTTTCACCATCAGGATGCTACATTATCCGTGAGTAACATAAGCTACATCATTTTCCCGAATCCCCACGGGAACGAAGTACCGAGCGGAATGCTAGTAATATTATAAAGAGGAAAGAGTTGTACCTATTTTTGTATGTAACGATAATTTTAAAAACTACTGGACCGATTTCAACAATTTTTTCACCATTAGAATGCTACATTATTCCTGAGTAACATAGGCTACATAATTTTCCCAGATTCCCACGGGAACGAAGTCCCGGACGGAAAGCTAGTTTTTAATAAAATCCTAATTCAAAATACAGGTTAGGTATAAAGTTTTCTAATGTACAGGTGAAAGAGTATTAGCTTTTGCTGACATACATCTCGATGAAAAAACCTTCCCGTTCGACTATAAATTCGACGCAGACAATGTAAATTTTCCTTTGGATGGGATGCGATTTCTTGGTCTTATGGGACTCATTGATCCGCCAAGGGAAGAGGTTTGTAATACCATTAAAATATATCCTAACTAGCATTCCGCCCGCGTGGACTACAGCTTATATCGTGCCCAGCTGTGGGATAAAATGTAGTCTATGTCATTTCCCAAAGTCTAATATATCTCTGTACCAAATTTCATCAAAATCGGTTTAGTAGTTTAGGTGTGAAAGCATAACAGACAGTTACTTTCGCATTTATAATATTAGTTGGGATTGTTAATGTAAACTCAAGAGCATACTGGCTCGTGATAGTCGAAGTGCGAAGAAATTTTTAAATAGTACACAAGGCAGCACATCAGGCTACGTTGACCTTGACGTCGCCTTCATCTCGTTAGTAATAGCGCCGGCTTTCGTATTGCAAATGGGTAATCTGACGTCTGCTGTCTGTACCAACCAACGTCACAAATTCGCTTTTCGCGTCTGCCTATGACTTATCTGCATATGTAGATGAAGTAGCATATCGATTCTAATTTATTAGACCAATAATTTAAATCGCTGCAAAACATCACTTAAAAAAGCAATAGGACATTTTAATTCTATGACAAAGTTAGATTAACCATCGACCCACAATGGCCCTTGGATTTTAAAGACAGAAATGGGAGTCCGTCATCTCAGCACAACGCTGAGTTTGACTCCTTTTTCCTTAGGTTAAATTTAGTTCATACTTTAACTGTTAAATTAGTAATTGTATCATAGATTTAACATTAGCAATAAAAAATATTTTATTTAATTCATTATTTAGGTGCTTACAGCGATTCAACACGTGCGCGCAGCAGGAGTGCGAGTGATGATGGTGACGGGCGACCACCCTGCGACGGCGCGGGCGATCGCCGGCGAGGTGGGCATCGCCACCAGCAACCAGTGCCACGTCGTCACCGGCGGCGACCTGCGTAACATGACGCCCGATGTGCTGCAGTGGACGCTCGAAAAACATTATGAAATTGGTATGCTGCTTTTTTGTTTGATTAGATAATATTTTAATAAAGCCTTTTTAAATTTTTATTTTTCGTTTTCTTCTCAGCAAACCCTTTCTTTTGATACCCATACCATGGGAGTGCAAAATCAACTAATCTAGTCCTAAACTCAACTAGTCCGCCACCTTGGGGAATCCGGCAAATTGAATTCATATTAGAATGACGTCACTTAGCTAACCATGCCTTGTCATCCGACATCATTGGAAACGTGTATGCAAATCAGCTTAATCGGTTGAGTGCTGCATTAAAATTCAGACGTAATCAGAACAAACAAACGTACATACATACAAAGTAGAAAGATTGTACTTAATGTAAAAAGCTTCACAATTAATTTAGCACTACCATTGTGAAAATTAGATCTGAAATAGTCTGGAAATGAGGTGTGGTATGCAACTACTTGTGTGACGTCCTGAAAACCAATAATCGGAGCAAATTCAAGATCATAACTATAGCTATTGGCATAATATGGGTTTGTTACCGCCATACATTTTGTATTTAGAATACCCTACTTCTAGTATCTGTAACACGTACGAACTTGCACCCTTTCTGTTAAAAGAAATCGTCCAAATCGTACACTTAAGTGGTAACATCACGTACTGGCATCTTTATCTATACGTCGTTTTTTGCATAGCAATACGTTTGTCACTAGGTAAGGTGACTGGATGTGGATAAAAACTTCAGCGTCATCCAGGATCTGGGTCTGATAGATTCACTTCGGACCACTTCGTGCTAGATTTCGAAGCTGGCTTCTTACTGGGAGTAAAATAATCCCTTGGCGTGTTTATGCTGTGGATAGACTGATGCCAAAGTAAAATACCATACAACGTGAATATTTAAAAAACACAAAAAAAGTTTAATTATTTGCTTACCAGTATTTGCAAGAACGTCCCCCACCCAAAAGCTGCAAATCGTAGAGGCATGCCAGCGCCTGCGGGCTGTGGTGGCGGTCACCGGCGATGGCGTCAACGATGCGCCAGCGCTGCGCAGGGCAGACATCGGCATATCCATGGGTATCACTGGCTCGCAAGTAATTCGAAACACGAACTTCCTTTTGCATAATTTCTTTGGTAATAGTAGTTTATGCAACGGTCATCTATTCAGCCCATATCCGTCCCCACCGAGTGGCACGGGCCTCCCTTCGAAACACGAAGGGGATTTTGGCCATAGTCCACCACGCCGGCCCAATGCGAGTTGGTGGACCGCTCGTCTTTCGAAAATGATTTTTTCTTGGACGAACGGGTTTCATCACGATGTTTTTCCTTCACCGTTGAGCAAGTGATAATTAGAAATCCGTACATAAATCCGAAAATACGAATTTAGTGGTACAGGCCCGCACCAGGATTTGAACCCGCGACCTTCGGATTACAAGTCTGGCTCATTACCAACTGGGCTATCACCGCTTCCGTTATTGTCTTTACTAATATTATAAACGCGAAAGTTTGTATGGATGTTTGTTACTTTTTCACGCAAAAACTACTGGACGTATTTTGATGAAACTTTGCAGTAATATTGTAGCTTAGACATCAGAATAACACACAGCCTACATAATGTTTCCAAATTCCCGAACGGAAAGCTTGTGTAACATATTATGTGTGAGTTTATCATAATGAGGCGCAGTAACATTTCGTATTTTTTTACGAAACCACTCTATAGGGAAACTTTGTTTTAGGAAAACTTTTATGTTGTATACTAGTCTGCTTAGAATTTTTTATCAACTTGTCAGCTTTCTAATATTGTTTCCTGACAGAGATCGCTGTTTAACAATAAGGCCTTTGCGTAATGTCGGTTTGTAAATTGACATTGTAATTGAGAAGTTAAGTACATATTTCAGTATGTATTCCTTCTCTGTGATCTATTTGCTTTTTTTATACATAGCTAAAAAAAAAATTACTAAATGCCTTTATGACCTGTCTGTGGCATTTATAGCATGTGTTTGTCTGTGGTCATGTTCATCCACGTGAAAAGAAAATAGAATAATCGATCATCTCGATGAATATAAGCATAAAGAGCGGGTCGAGCGATAATGGTTATATTTAGCTGGGTGATGTGATGACGTCAACTTTTAAAAACGACTAATATGAACAATTACACGGTTTAATTATAATCCATGAAAACACTCACTATTTTCGTATATAGTACAATGCATAGTTTAGATTAATGCCTTAGTCTGGGTAAGGTTATTGTCTTTATTCAGAAGAGCCGTCAGCCATGACACAGTTGAATTACAATTACTTTTGTATCGTTACATGGACTAAAGAAATAGGTAGTTAGTAGGAGCGCATAATAATCATTCACTAATCATTCACTAATAATCATTCATTCACACAGCTTATTTGAGAAGATTTAGAGACAATGCTGTACCGAAAGTAGGTGAACACCGAGCAATGGCAAAATAGAAATACAGTCAGCTGCGTCTTCTGTATTTTCTTGGTCGATTTTTTACGATACTCGCGTGTAGAGACGCTCTAAAAACAAAACAAAATTGGTGTGAACAAAACAAAATTGGTGTGAACGTAGCCTAACAGTTAACTAAAGATAAAATAATTCAGATTTACTTTTACAGGTTTCAAAGCAAACGGCAGACATAATCCTATTAGACGACAATTTCGCCACTATAGTGACGGGAATAGAGGAAGGACGAAAGATATTTGACAACCTCAAAAAATCCGTCTGCTACATCCTCATTTCTAACGTGCCTGAAATAATGCCCGTTCTCATGTTCATCTTGTTTTCCATACCGCTGCCTTTGGGTTAGACTTTCCATTATTCAATAAGAGTATTTTCCATTGCCGTTTGTTACTAAGATCTAGGTAGCTTGAACTCTTATTTTTGTCATAGGCGTTATGACAATCCTGTGCGTGGATCTGGGCACAGACATGTGGCCTGCGGTGGTGCTGGCGTACGAGAAGGCAGAAACCAACGTGATGCGACGCCCCCCGCGTCTCAACGATCCCCTCGTCTCTGGTCGCATGCTCTACCTTGTCTACGGACATATTGGCATCACTGAGTTTTGCGCGGGCATGTTCGCGTACTTCGTCGTCATGGCTGAGCATGGGTTTTATCCGACGACCTTGTTTGGTGAGCAGTACTAATGTACAGATCCAAGGTTATATCTACAGACATTGACATACTTACTTGTGCAATGCAGGATGGTTTCAATTAAGATAGGTACTCACCAACACTTTAGGGCGTGAAATCTGTCTTAAAAAAATTTTTCCTAAGAAAAAAAAGTATCTTTACATAAGGCCATCATGATGCAACACCACCACGCTTGGTCTCAGGTCGAATATTCTTTCTCGTCTTTGGATGGTTATATTCCATTTTGTCTTCACGTTTTGCCCAACGACCCTATTTGTTTAAAGCTCCAGGTGGCTTAGACTAGCTAGAAAGATTCAGCTGTTCGTGATGTAGTGATACCTACTGTAAACACAAATACGTAAACTCGACTAAAATAATTCGTTTATTAGTAAAATATTCAATAAACTTTCCAAAAGTATGCAAAACCTAGAAATCCTTGAAGACTCATGTAATGCAGAATACATTATTTTCGAAAGGTCATAACTCGGAGCGAACGGTGCAGACACGTATTATGTTGTTTGTTTTAGGTATACGACAAAGTTGGGACAACGAAGCGATAAGTGACGTAAAGGACTCTTTGGGCCAAGAGTGGACTTATGCTACACGAAAAGAATTGGAACGCGCATGCCAGTCCACATATTTTGTCACCATCGTGATTACGCAAATGATGAATGGTATTATCTGCAAGACTCGTTACAACTCTATCGCACATGTTGGTTAGTAGAGAAACTTTAATTTTATTTAACTTTTGAATTTCTAATTTAAACAAACACTGAACTTTTTTAGTCAGTTCGTCACTCACTTGTAAGTTGTAACCTTTTGATTCCGCATATTTCAATATAGGGTGATTAGCTAAACTAAAAAACAATGTCCAAGGAAAATAGGTCGAAATATGAAAAAAATTAATTCGCTTCTCCATTCAATTTGTGCAATCAGCTGATTTGCCTTTAAGTAGATGTTTTTTTAGGTTCCTTAGGGAAAGTTGTTCAATTTCATGGGGAGAATTACCCCCTAAAGTTTCGCTAACTAATCTCAAGTCACCTATTATTAGATACTTATTTACAAAAGTACATCTGTGTTCTAGTATTAAAAAAAAACTCTATGTTTTAGGGATGACAAATCACCTTTTAAATTTAGGACTGATCTTCGAAGTAGTCCTTGCATGTTTCATCTGCTACACGCCCGGAGTCAACAAATTTTTTTGCACCTATCCCATTAAATTGCAATGGTGAGTTATTGTGAAAAAAAACCATATTTATGAAGGTCGAAGGAGTATTTCATTCGTGATTTATGAGTCTCAATAATCCCATTAAAAAAATCTCAAACCAGGGAAATTAAGTTTAAAAAAAAGTTAAGTTTACAATTATTACCTGATTTCAAGGCTAATTAATAGCCGGGCCCAACACTTTCATAAAGTCAAAAAAAACCTTATTTTGGTCAAAGAAAACTCAAGTATAGGTATTGGGCCTCCATGCTACGAGTATGTCGAAAAAATATTATTTTCAACTTCTCAATTTGCTTAAGTATCTATCGGTTCCGTGTATGTTAATACATTAATAGTATCGTTTTTTTGTTTACTAGGTGGTTCCTAGGCCTTCCTTTCGCCTTTTACATGCTTGTATTCGACGAGTTCAGAAAATACTGCATCCGCACCAACAAATTCGGAGGTTGGTTCAAAAAACTCACCTACTATTAGTAATAAACTATTAATAAATGTTAGCTTAGAAATAAAACTATACTTTCAAGACATAAAATTTATTTGCGAAGTAACTTTGTGCCCTCACAAAATACCCTCCCTTCTTTAAAATTTTAACATTATCACACAAAATTGATATTAATGACTGTAATGAGCAATCAACAAAACTTATTTGCCAATCAATGAGCAAAAACATTCATTAATCTGACTACACCAATCACTTCATCACAGGATCAATAAAAACACATTTAATATGGATTATTTAAATTTTAACTATTTTAAGGTAAATAAGTACTCCTTAAATAAGGCACACCAAACAAATTCTACTATCTACCCTACTTCCTTCCGAACCCTCCACGAGTATACGACATACATAATTTCAGTTACAGAGGGTGATTTTAAATCAGCATACAACAAATTAAGGTAGAAAACTCAGTTTAGCACGACCCGCGAGTCGCGCCACTCAGATGGCGGTGAAACTTCACTATGGCAGCCATTCATGTTCTATTATGAATATGACTTTTGAAGTTTCACCGCCATCTCAGTGGTGTGACTCCCAGGTTTGCTTAAGGTTAAGTTAAGCAAAGAGCCCTCTTAAACTACAAATTTTTTTATGACAGAGTCGGTACTTAAATTGCTTGTAACCTGTAACAGTAACAGTCTAAAAATTTTGAAAATACTTACTAAACTTTTCATACAAATTAAATTTTATAATATGTGACCCAAATTAGAGGACGTATAAACTATCACTGAATTACTAAGTCTCACTGGTAAGCTAAGTTCTGCCCTACCTAATTAACTAACTTTTGCGAGCTGTAAAACAGTAAAGCATAAAAGTAGTTATTTCCTATCCTTAAGCTTTGTTTGTTAATTTAAAGTCACCCTGAACACCTTCAGAAATAGTTGCAAAGATTTATAAATTGGTAGTTCTAAAATTCTAGTAAATATTTAAGCAAAATCAATGTGTACCTAATAAAAATTTTAATTTGTATAAGATTTTTACTATACAGGGTTACTTTTTAATCAGTACACAAATTTTTCTTACGGTGTCAGTAACGTTGATAGAACGTAAATAAGACGGAAAAAAAAATTTTTTTTTTCCAAAATTTTCAGATTTTGATACCCCTTTTTAACGACTTAGATAATGAATTTTATAAAACGCAGAAACACGGGTGTCACAAATTGTGTTGAAGAGTACTATTACCAAGTTTCAAGTCAATTGGACGAAGTTATTTTTTTTTCCATACAAAAAAATTGATTTATTTTCATGCTTCAGACGATCTAGCTTAAAATTTTTATATGAAACGATATAAAACAAAAAAATAAGGGTCTGTTAAATTTTCATAAAGTTTACGTACAAAAAATTTGTGTACTGATTAAAAAATAACCCTGTATAATAAATCTAAAGACATAAACAAAAAAATTCATAAAATTACTAACAACATATATGAAACGACAAAAAATTATCCATCAAATTCTCGAATCGGTAAAAATTTCGCGTATTTATTGTAATGGTTAAATCAGACCAAGATAACGAACGACTGCGATGCATGATCTTGGTTATTATAAAAATTAAAGAATTTTAAAACTAACCAGTGATCCTTGTATCGATATTTTTCTATGAACGGCATTGGCAGTTTCCGTAAAAAATACTCGAACCTTCACTTTCAACAAACAAAACCTAAGTATTTATTAATATTTTCTACTTATTCGAGAATTCGGCTTATTAAATACGTTCCATCGCTCCTCTGTACGAAGGCAACTAACAACATGGTCTAAGCAATACAACAGAAATTACTCGAGAGAATAAAGAAGAGTTAAAATCACATAGAGCGAACCTTACATTACACAGCCAGTATAACTTAAGTTAAAACATCAACAATTATTTAAGACAAAAAAATTAAACCTACCTTAATAAAAACTGATTTAACATCATCGCTATCAAGTTTTATTCAAACCAATTAAATAAAAAATATTTTTTGTATAAGTACTCATCATTTTAATTTACCCACCTTACTTCATTCCAAAAAGGGTTAATGTATGTATAGATAGATTTATTAAATGGGTAGATAAATTTATTCATTTAGATTTAGTTAAGACAAGACTACTTACAAGTCTAGTTTACTACAATAATTTAATAAAGATAAATTTTCTGATAAAGAATCAGTCCATATTTTTATAAATTTAAGTTAAGAAAAGTTTAGATCTTCAATTTATAAGCTCATAGATTAAAATATTATGTCCTCTCTCAAACAAATTTTAGTAATTATTGATGGATGATCCTTTGTACAAGTCTTTTTAAATGCATGATAAATCTCCACCAATTTGTATTTGAATTCACGTAAAATACGTTACAATCAGCCGACTTCAATCCTATGCCTATCAGCCACAAACCAAAACGTCATCTAGATATAATGCGAATGTTTTTTTTTTAAAAAGCTCTGAATCAGTTTCGATATTTACATGGGACCATCGCAAATTTTTTTTTTTCACCACCCCATTATACGTCCCCACCGAGGGACCATCGCTAAATTTATTTTATTTTTTATTTATATATTCAAAAAATAATCATCAAAATTAATTCTTAATTGACGAAGTAATCGTGTAAAACAAACAAAATAAAAACTTTTTTCAAGTCGGTTAAAATACACTCTAACAACGAAAGATATAGAAAACAAGATTTTACATTACCATAAAAATATGTTATACTCTGTAATAAAACAACATTTAAAAATTAAATATGATCATATGTTTGTCTTTTGGTGTAACACAAACATTTTCGTATAAACCAAATAAATTAAGTGAATTATATTGCACAAGTACTTGGTTCCGTTTATTTTTGATAAATTTAAGTATTTTTTTTATCACCTAGTAGCTAGATACTAAAACTTTAAAGATTGAGATTTGAAGTTGAGCTAATAGTGAGCTATCGAGGCAATCTAGACACGCGGAGCGTGGCAAGCCATGTTCTTTCCTTACAACATTATTCATTGCCACCACGACACCAAAACAAAGTAATAGTACCTACTCTTAATAAATTAGATTAGATGATTATCTCTAGTGAGATGTTCAGATCTTCCAGAGATCCACATTTATTAAAAATCAGCATTAGAAAATCATGAGATGTCTATGATTTCAGAAATTTAAGTTAGACCATCTCTTTAAAAAAGATTCTGATGTTAGTTTAATTTTCTCTATACATTACGTAACTGCGATTCCAAGATCAGACCAAAAAAATAAGATTATTTACAGCTAGCTAGACACAGCTAGACACGATCCGACCCAATATGAAAACCGATTCTACGATTTTAAGTACCCAAAAAGTTAAGTCTGTGCCTCAGATGGACTGAGCTGACCAGGCAGTGTTCTGTTATGTTCAGTTGTGGCGTAGTCGAGAGGCAAGTCGCGCGTGGATGGCAGGAGATCTCATGTCTGCTATGGAGTGACGCGCCTTCATTAAAGCCTCCTCATGGCATACTTCGCCTTGCAAGATACAGTCCATTATCTTAGCTACAATTGTTGATGGTGGAACATGAGGATTCCCTGCAAATTTATATATCGCCTATTAAGGCCTGATTCTATGATTTCTTATGAATTGTCTTGAGGAATGATACGTAAACAAAAATTATTGCTGGACACAAAAAAAAAACATGCGGAACTATGTGCATCCAAATCTTAGCGAAACAACAATATCATCGTGTTGTAGTTCTAAATGTAAGTGTGTTTGCAGATTGAAATGATTTTGTGGTTCTAAAATATCAGAACCGACTGAGGACACATCATATTCACCAACTTGGCGAAGACTGGCTTACTTTCAGGCATTGAATCCCATATGGCTAATAATGTTTTTTCTCGGGTCATGGGTGTTTGTGTCTGTCTTTATGTATGTTTCAAGGGACCCACGACGCAAGGGAAAACATAAGTGTAGGCCTTTGAGTGTGTAGCGTTTATTATTTATGCGTGAAAGTGACCTATGACAAATAGTCATGCACACGAAGTTTGTAGGTATTTACTAAGATTTGGTTTCACTAAATAATAAATAAATACACAATTACTTTATGCATAAAACATTTCACACTGGAAACCAAATAAAATATTTTTAACAAAAAATTGACCCGCTTTCAAAAAGGGTGAAATATTTTTTTAAAGCTATTTTCACGAGTAAGTAGTGGTTACGGGTAAAATAGTAAATAGGTGAATTCATAGCGGAATATGGTAAATAGAGAGGATTTTTTTTGACGTCGGCGCCGAACAATTACTCGCATAGCATAACTATCTTAGTTTTTATACTGCCAAAAAGCTCGCAACCAGTCGCAAGATGGCAAGAAAGATACGGGGTAGTACAATTCTCAAACCGATCGCCAGATGGCATGAAATATATGGGGTGGTGGGTGATATTATCAACCGATTACCAGATAGCAGGGAAGATGTGTGGTGGTAATATACGCTACCGGTCACTAAACGGTAGATCCCTACAAAGGAGCCCCAAAAAACAACTTAAAAATCTCAGGGAACTACTTCGTTTTGCTTCGTTTACATTGATGACCTATTAACATCCACATATATGACCGTAAATTTCATTTTTTTTGACCTAAACTACTGAAGCGATTTCGATGAAAAATTTATGGGATCAATCTGGAAGTAGATGCTTCCGAACTAAAAAAAAATTTTTGAAATCGGTTTACAAATGACGGAGTTTTGAGGTAACAAACATAAAAAAAAATTCACCCGAATTGAGAACCTCCTCCTTTTTTTTGAAGTCAGTTAAAAAATACAAAACAATAGGTGCAATGAGGCATGCAAAGCAATATAAAAATGATATTAATATACGAAAAGTGCATTTACAAATTATTAGTTAAGATGTAGTACTTACTGTACTGCGATGTCCGGAACCTGATATGGTCTATGAAAGTCGGAGGAAACAGGTTTCATGAACCGGCAGACCGGAGTGCAGTGCTCTGTTAGGAAGCGGCGTTAGTAACATGTGTTAGTAGCGTCACCAATAGCACCGTATTTAGAAACCCTTTGTTAATTACAAAGTATGGTCGGGTCTCTTAACTAGTATCCAGAAAGTGATTTGTCCACTGACGATAAGGTTCAAATCAGAAGGAGTTTGGATACCTTAGTTGAGAGAGCCGACTATACTACGAATGCTACGATATTTGACCCCCAAGTCATGTTTTGTTAGTTTTTATTGGATATTGCAGTACTTGCTTTATGTCTTGCTGCTCGACTTCGGTTTGTGCGAAACTCGGTAATTTATTATGAAAAATGCGTAACGTAAGGACAAAGCCACGACCACGCTATTGTAGAACGCATTCACTAAAGCAAATCCGCTTAAGGTTACGATTTTTGGCTATTTTTTTCTACATTGCCTATAATATTAGCTAGGTACCTACTAAATATTCGTTATCTAACCCTGGAATTGAGAGTCCAAACCAAATTATATCCTTTTAAATAAAGTAATATTATTGGGTTCGTGTGTGAGCCTTCCTTTATTTGTAAAAACTCACGACACAATTAGCTCATTGAAATCGTGTTAAAAAAGAATTGTTGCCTAACATCAAATGAGGTAGTTCTGATTTTATTATGAGTTGGTAGTAATGAAACGGGTGATGACAAATCCAAGTTTTCGACCTTGAAAGCCTTCGGGATCACAGTTAAATGTTTGAAAAATCCTTAAAATTTTGAACTTTTTTTATATTTGGTCAATTTTTACCACCAAGGACCTGTGTTAAACTGTCTAACTATCACGGTTCATGAGATACAGCCTGGTGACAGACGGACGGACGGACGGACGGACAGTGGAGCCTTAGTAATAGAGTCCCGTTTTTTCACTTTGGGAACGAAACCCTAAAAATCAACTATTAGTGAAATAAGCATTACAATTTATTAAAATATACAATAAGTTTTTATCTTAAGTAAGTAATTACGCGCGGTGCTCCATGCTACGTATACAAAAATGCATGTACGATGAGCGAACCCTACATACTGGCAACCCCACAAAGGGGTAGGAGATGAGAGAGAAAGAGAGACGCCAATTACAAAGCAAGTAATAGAAGTTAGGTATCAAAGTTAAAAGTGATGCTTTTTGTTGAATTCGGTTTCTGATGATGAGGTTCAGTGCTCCTCATCGGTGGATGCTGAGCAGGGTTTTGAACAGTCTGAAGTTTAATTTCTTCGCAGGTTGTTCTCCTTTTCTGCTTTTTGTTACACCAGCACCAGTATGTTCTGCGCTTCTTCAAAGACCACATCACGAGTGTAATAATGATTGCTGCTAAAGCAAGGTAGCTTACACCGTATTGATGAACGTCGTTTGTTGAAATAGTGGAAGGCAGAACTTCGTTCTCTTTCTGAGAAACTAGTAATGTACTAATCTTGTCAGTGTCTGTGGTTCCAGAGAACAAATTAGTTATGTTGTGATAAGTGAGATTTTTATTATTTTTTATTATAAGATGGGTTAACTCTTGACCTCAATCTTGACCATAAGGTCAAAGATGAGGTCGACGATGGAGCGAGTTAACCCAGAAAATGCCTATGAAAATGCCTGATTCACAATGTTATTCACCATAGAGTTCAAAGTTGGTATCTCGAAGTTGTCTTGTACATCCATGTTGCTGTTATAAAGGTTGTGAGGGTGAATAGTTAAGCCGGTAAACTGTAACATACAACCTTGGTCAAAGGTAAAAATACCATGTGACGTCATTTCATGAGTTTCGACCTCATACGTATTTTTGAAATTTTGGCAAATTTTGAATAGCCGTAACTCATAAACTATTTGGCCTACCAAAACCAAATTATTCTCATTTTATTGTAAATTTAGTCTACTAAAAATGTACATATTAACTTTTGCCGTAACATAGGTCCTTGGTGGTAAAAATTGATTAAAACTAAAAAAGTCCAAAATTTTAATGAATTTTCAAATATTTGACTGTGATCCCGAAGGCTTTCGAGGTCGAAAACTTGGATTTGTCATCACCCATTTCGTCACTAACAACTCATTAAAAAATCAGAACTACCTCATTTGATGTAAGGCAAAAAATGCCAATTCGATGGACTAAATGAAATATAAGACTAAATTATTTCCATTAAAAAACTATCTCAGTACGAAATGTACTGAATATAAGGGAATTGTAAGCGGTGTTTTTTAATAAATACATTCAAAGCTGCGGCTCCCTAAAAATAATATAAAGACGGTTTTGTCGTTTGAATGAGATTTTTGCCACTTTGCGCTTTTGGCATTTTACAGAAATACAGATTCCTTTAATCTTTGCTCTTTAGTAATTTTGCACTGTGGACGTTTTTTCGCATTCGTTATTTTGCGCTTTTGGAAGTCCACGACTAAACAACTTCGATCGCCAAACCGTACAATTCGGCGGTAGTGACCCTGAACTGAACTCACCTATTCCGGGATATATTTCGTCACGTACATTTCGGATATAGATGTTATAAAGATATGTTTTTAATTTTTACTGATATATCAGAAACAAGAAATATAATTATCCAAAGTTAGATATGTGTATAGTAAGTATTTAATATTTTACTTTCAAACATGAGGAAGCCATGTGATAATTACAGCAAGTTGTTAATAATAAAGACAATCATTTTAGATAATCCCACTGTTATTTCAATTATATTAACTACAAGCTATTTTTATAAGTATAACTTGACGGATATTAAAATGATGCCTCTTGGTTAGTATGTATTAATAAGTTCTGATTTCGCTTTCTTTTCTGTTTTTATGGAAATTTTGATATAAAATATCTTTACATGGTTTTATACAAGTATTTAAAACAAACAATTAATCAATGGTACTTACCAGTAAGTCCTCTGTATCCAAATACTCCACAGTCATGCATTTTCATGGAATGCTGCTCATCTTTGATGAATTTTTCTGTGCTTATTCCTTTAAGCTACAATAATTCCATTTTGTTAATTATAACAGAAAGTGGTTTTCATACTACCTAACTCTTTATGAGATGAATGAAACAAATACTTTGATGCATATATGTCACCGTAGGATCATGAACTTCGTAAGTTTATAATCTTACTCGCGAGATTATAAACTATCGAAAAATTGTGAACTGTGTCAACAGTTCACAATTTAACTTATTATATTCCGTTATTTTATAATCTCACCGCCAGAAACCGTGAAATTATGAATGAACCTATGTTGAACGAATGAAAGAACGAGCGGGTTCACAATCTGACGGTTTTAATCATTTGTGAAATTGAGGACCGTCCCTGATTAGTCGATCGCTCGTTGTGTCTATAGAGCTAAGAAACTTACATAGGAGTCTAAAATAAAAGGCACATTCAATGTTTTGATTTGACATCATAATCAATTACTATTTTACGTGATGTAAGAAAATAAATATCACAATATAGTTATTTTTTTTAAACTTTTATCTTTAGGTATAATAAAGAACTCAAAAATAACAGCAAAAAAAATCTTATTACGATTAGGAAATTAAATCAATTAAAAATAAACTCGCAAGATAAAAACTTAATACAAAACTTTCACCATTGTATTTTATAAAGAAATCTAAACAAACTTTGAATTTTTTCACTCGTTCATTCCAGCTTTTTACTTTTTTCACTGTGCCCACTGTAATACTTTTTCAACTCTATTTGTTCGGATGACAGCTAAAGGTGGCAGCGAGAGACGCATTATGTTCAACCAATCACCGTGCAAGGAGCGTTCCGTTCCGTGGAAGCTTCATGCCAGTTTAAAGTTCACGGTTTCTGGCAGTGAGATTATAAACTAACGGAAAATAATAGGTTAAATTAAGAACTGTTGATATAGTTCACAATTTTTCGATAGTTTATAATCTCGCGAGTAAGATTATAAACTTACGAAGTTCATGATCTTACGGTGACATATACAATGAAAGAGTTTACATTTGATTAGTAATAACTTAAGAGTAATAATATGAAAGGTATTTCAAGATATTATATGAATCACTTACTTTAGATGGCACTAAGAATCTATCAGGAATCCTTTGGAGTTTCTGTTGTTTTTCACTCGGCCCAAAACCCAGGGCTAACAGGACTGATTCAGCATCCACTTTTCTTGCTCCCAAAACATTAAGCACTGAGCTACCACTAGAACCACTGGCATCAGACTGGAATGAAGTTTATTTTTAAATTAATTTTGCTGTATTTTTTATGTTATTTTGAATACTTATATGTCATGTAAAATTTTTAAAAAACACAAATACCTCATTATCTATTGAACTACATTGAAGCTATAGAAAATTAAGTTACCACATAGGTGAACTCTATGCTAAAGAGAATGTTTTATGCCACACATTATACTTGGAAAATTATGAATTGTTAAAATAGGAAGGCATATAAGGCAAAGAATGAGCATACCTGTAGTGAATGATCTCTAAGTAAAGGATTTCTAAATTTAGGAACATATCCTTCAGACTGCACAGAATGATCTCTGTGTAATTTTTTCTTATCTCCACTTCTAGGAGAGCTATTCTGTAGTGCACTGTCAGAGGACTTCCTTTTCCATATTTCCCTTGAAGATGGGACGTCTAAGTTTTTATCTTCATGAAAGCTGTCTTCAACAACTTCTAATATGGTTTTATCGGTTGGTTCTATTACAGTACTTTCAGATACAGTTTGTTCAGACTTGCTTTCTTCAGACTTAGGTTCAACGACTTCTTGTTTGTGGTTGGCGGTGCTGTCTGTGTCAGCATCAGCAGGCAGTGAATCAAGCCACTGCTGCACTGGGCTACTTCTCCTCATATCTTCTATTACTCCGCTCAACCAACCTCGTACTTTCCGCTCAAGTAATGTTGAAACTGACTCGTTAAATGTGCCTGAAAATTGTGCCATAGTTGAATAATTTGCAATAGTCTCATAAATTTTAATTAATAAATTCCAGCTATACAAAATTGTATATTACATACATGGCTTATGTCAATTCTTAAACAATTTCATATTTAAAATATGTGGCAATCCAAAAAGATCAGCAACAATGCTACTTTTCATGATATATTTATTTCCATAACTACAGTACAGTTAAACAATACCTAATATTGATAAATGCTGCACAACAGACAATAATGAACATTGATAACAACTACCTACTGTTTAGCTAACTAATATACCTACAGTGACCGAGGTGAGAACGCCGTGATTACGACGAATGTTTGCGTCCAGGACTGATTATCACTACTGTGTAAATTATGTTGGTGAACAACCAACCTTGTTTAGGATCCATCCTCTTCTCAATACAACGCTGCATGCAATATGGGAGGAAACATGAAATGAACGTGCAAGAGGCTCTCAAGGCTCACAAACACATTTTTATTATTAAAATTAAACCACACAGAGTAAAATCTCGCTCACCTTGTAGTGATAACAGGTTCACGAATTTGCAGCTAACAGGAAATACCTATGTTCCTTCTCAATTATATATCTTTCAAATGATTGATCTTGTATATGATTCGTTCCGGTCAAAGAGTCATATTCCTATTATTTACACAGAACAAACCAACAAAGAAAATACTTTTACCCACATCCAATAAGTCGAAAACAAATTCACAGACAGAACAGACAGAAATCCAATTAATCGTAGACTTTTGACACTCTGCAGTGACCAGTGACAGTGTCATAATGAACAATGTAGCCAATCCAATATTTTATATTCCACCTATTTGATTTTAAAATCAAGAACGAACGAACCGCTCTCGCTCATCAAGAAGTCGATGACATTTCAGTTTAGAGGTTAATAATAAATGAATTGTTATTGTAGTTTCTTCGGAAATACATAATTTATCTGTGGAAAACACATTTTTTTTCCTAATAAAAACAAGAGTAGGTGGTACTTTCTACCATATTTACAAAGACCAACAAGTCCTGGTCACACTGGCTTAAGGGTCGTTTAGAGCATGACGATGAAATACAGTGTCAATGTCATGAAAAAAATTTCTTTGAACTAACTTTCTACTAAGTTACTAACTTTCTAGTTACGGCAGCGGCTATGGTTCCGGTAGTGGGGCAGAAGGTGCTAAGAATCTCCGGCAGAGATCTGGCTGCCAAACAATGACCCTGGCTACGCTTAATACAAGGACACTGAGCACAGATGATAGGCTTTTAGAATTAAAAGAGGAAGTACAGCACATAAATTGGGACTTAATAGGGCTATCTGAAGTAAGGAGGCAAGGTGAAGAACTAACATGCCTAGAGAGCGGCCATATGCTTTACCATAGAGGCCACGATCAATCAACTTATGGCGGGGTCGGCTTCTTGATCCATAAAAATCTTTACTCAGCAGTCCAAAACATAACGAGTGTATCCACAAGAGTCTGTTATGTTAATTTGACGCTGAGCAAACGATATGCGATAAAAGTCGTGCAAGTATATGCCCCAACTTCAGATCATAAAGAAGAAGAAATTGAGGCCTTCTATGAGGAAGTAGAGAGAGCATGTCGTGAGAACCCCTGCTACTACACAGTAGTGATGGGCGATTTTAATGCCAAAATAGGCCCCCAAGCAAGAAGTGAGCCATCGGTGGGAAAATTTGGGCTAGGTAGTCGAAATCCACGTGGACAAACACTGGTAAACTTTCTTGAACACCACCATCTTTACGCTATGAATACATTTTTCAAAAAGCGCCCCTCAAGAAAGTGGACCTGGGCTAGCCCAGACGGTAGGACGAAAAATGAAATCGATTACATACTAAGCTCACACAAGTCAAACGTAACCGATGTATCTGTGTTGAGTCATTTTAAAACTAGCAGCGATCACCGCCTGGTGAGAGCCACATTTAGTTATAGCCTACCTAAAGAAAGAGTTAAATTGGTGAAGTCATCCAGCCCAATATATGATCCACAGAACTATAAATTCCTACAAAAAGAATTTCAGCTGGAATTAAAAAACTCTTTTGAAGGGCTTATAGAAGAGAACCAAAATGTGGACTCACTAAACGACACGCTTTGCAAAGTTATTACTCAAACCACGAAGAAGCATATAGGGGGGATGAGACCACCTAAAGAGGCAAAATTGACACCCGAAACTCTGTCTCTGCTTTCTCGGAGAAGAGACATAAAGAACAGCACCACATCGAACCTGAGAGAGCTCAATGACATTAATAAGGCTATAAGAAAGGCAATCCGCAATGACATCAGAGCTTGGAATACCCGAATTATTGCTAAAACCATCCTAGACAATAGGGGCCCAAAAGTCTTCAGAAAGAAGCTAAGCAGAAACAAGATGGAGATAAGCAAGCTCGCGGATAGTGCCGGTAAAATTGTGACGGACCGTGACAGGATCCTACAGATTGTTGAGGAGTTTTACGGGAATTTGTATACATCCAAAGCACAGGAACCCACCTCACCAGATGCAGCAGATCCCAGAGCAGTACCTGTAGAGCGCTGCGATGAGAGTGATCTTCCTCCGATCATGTCAGACGAAGTGAAGTGTGCTCTTGACAAGATGAAACGCGGAAAAGCATCTGGAGAGGACGGGGTGCATGTTGAGATGCTACAGGCGGGCGGAGAGCCAGTCTTGAACGTTTTTGTAAAACTTTTTAACACCGTTCTTTCAGAGGGGGTTACACCCGGTTCCTGGAAAACAGCTATTGTCGCGATCCTCCATAAAAAGGGAGACAAATCCAAATTGTCTAATTACCGCCCTATTAGCCTTCTCTCTCAGGTTTACAAATTGTTTGCCAAGGTTCTGTGCCACCGTCTGACAATCATCCTAGACGAATACCAACCCGTCGAACAAGCTGGCTTTCGGAGCAGATACTCAACAATGGACCACATTCATGCCGTCAGGCAGTTGATGGAGAAGTGCAAAGAGTACGATCGGCCATTGTGTTTTACCTTCATCGACTACGAGAAGGCTTTCGACAGTGTCGAACACTGGGCTGTGTTTCACTCTCTACATCGCTGCGGTATTGACAAGCGGTATGTGGATATCCTCCGGGAGCTATACGGGTCCGCGACCATGCAGGTGCGCATGCATAGGAACACCAACCCTGTGTCAATTGACCGGGGTGTCCGCCAAGGAGACAATCTCTCGCCCAAACTCTTCAACTGCGTCCTAGAGGATGTGGTGAAGACCTTGGATTGGAGCAAGAGAGGTGTTAACATCAACGGGGCAAACATGACGCACTTGAGGTTCGCGGACGATTTAATTCTCGTCGCCGAAAGCGTATTAGATCTTCAGAAAATGCTCGCAGAACTGCATGAAGCTTCCCTAAAGATTGGTCTCAGGATGAACATGTCCAAGACCAAGATCATGACAAATCGCTCTGTACGCTTACCAAATATAACCGTTGGTCATGAAACCATCCAGGTGGTTAGCGATTATGTATACCTTGGACAGCGTTTATCTTTTGAACGAGATGCCCAGGTAAAGGAGATCGAAAGACGCATCGGTCTAGGGTGGGCTGCCTTCGGAAAACTGAATGAGGTTTTCAATTCCAAACTTTCACAATGCCTAAAAACCAAGGTGTTTAACCAATGTGTCTTGCCTATCCTCACCTATGGTGCGGAAACATGGACGCTCACTAAGCAAAATATGCATAAGATAAAGGTGGCACAAAGAGCAATGGAGCGTTCTATGTTAGGTATCTCTCTCGTTGACAGTGTACCAAACGTGGAAATTAGACGGAAAACTAGAGTCGAAGACGTAGGGAAGCGGATAACGGGATTACGGTGGAGATGGGCAGGACACTTGGCTAGGAGGGACGACGGACGGTGGACCAAGGCAGTCACAGAATGGTGGCCAAGGGGAGCGATAAGGCCAGTGGGCAGACCACCAGCCCGATGGTCAGACGATTTCGTCAAATTGACGGGACCTCTATGGATGAGGTTAGCACAGGACCGTGACGATTGGCGCTATAGAGAAGAGGCCTGTACCCAGCAGTGGGTTGATGTGGGCTGAATATGATGATGATGATGATGATGAACTTTCTACACGTGAGATCGTTAGTGTGAAAAAAAACAGATTCGTATTCCGAGAAGGACCGAACCTGTGTAGCTTATTTCAAATTAGAGACTACGAACCTATAAACTACGAACCTTTGATTTATCTCAAAGATCCTAATTGGCAAAGGTTATAGGTACGGAGGCCTGCGCATAAGGTTACTCCATTTTCGTTACAAAACCGCTCTTACCGCAACAGCACAGAGTGCCCGTGTGTGGTAACCTGATGTGCGGGCCTCCGTATACACAACAGCACGTCAGGTTACTCAGGTTACCCATTTGCACTACAAAACCCGCTACTACTACGAGAGAGATTAGGGCTACGTCAAGGTCAACATGTATAGCCTGATGTGCTGCCGTGTGTACCTACCTACCTACTTAATTGGGACGACAAAGTCGGTAAATCACATCTTACAAAAAAAAAACAACGGATTGCACTTCGGGAGTGCCGGCAGAAGTGAAAACTTGAACATTAACGTTGTGCACTACTCGTAATATGGAAATAAAACAAAATACACAAAAAGAGCCCGTTGTTCTCTCAGCATCTGGCAACTTTTCCACTCGACCGTAAAATAGTCTATCGGTATTTGTGCACTATGTGCGAATAATTATTGACATCGTTGACATCTGTCACAGAGATAATTTTACCATAGGTAGGGCTGCCATCCGTCCGGGTTTCCACCCATACTTCAAAGTATAGTCAAGAGCAGGTCAGGCATTACGCTACCAGTTTAAGCTGAGATCTGATTTATACTGCGCGCCATACAATGCAGGGCCGGTCCAAAGTCCAAAGTGTCAAGCTTGACGTGCTCTTGAGTGTACACAACGCTGCTAAAGAAGTTTTCACTTCAAAAAGGTGAAATGAAATGAAATATCTTTATTGCGGGCAAACACGGTAACAAATTATGGTGACAAATAAAAGCAAATGTACGCGTGTTGCGCCAGAATTGGCATGCAATGCAAATAGAAGGTAATTTAAAAATGTCAAAAATAGTTTTATGTCAACAATATCTAAGTCCTTCTATAAATAAATAAATATATGTGAAAGAAAAATGAATTAATATGCCTTACAATAAAACAGAAATCAATTTCAGAATAAAATTAAGCATGTCGACTTACAAAAGGAAGAAAAAACGTCATTAATAAAATGGTCATGTCACAAACACCCCCCCTGCCCCCCCCTGGTTGCCTGGAAGAGATTGCTTTTTAGCAATAAGGCCGCCCTTCTGTACACTTTCTTGTTTTGTTTGTTTTTGTCTGTGTTCTATTTATGTCTGTGCAAATAAAGAGTTAAATAATAATAATAATAAACACCTTTCAAAGTAAAATACATTATTAGAATAGAATGTCAAAAAGTAAAATTATAAACTATTAAAATTAAAATCTGTATGATAAAAACTCCTTGACCGTATAGAAGCAATTTTCCACAAGTAGCTCAAATATAACTCTCTTAAACCTGCTGATAGGCAACATTTTTATATTTTCTGGCAACGTAATAAAAAGTTTTACACACATAAAATAACAGCTCTTTTGAAAGCATGTGGTAGAATGTGTGCACATAGCCAAACGGTTCGGATAACGGGAAGCAAAGGGAAGACGTTGTGGTTCAAACAAATGGTTGTGTTTTTTTACAAACATCAATATTTCAAAAATGTACATGTACAAACTAGGTAGGCTTAGAATTTTTAATGATCTAAACAGAGGTCGACAACTATCCGGAGGTTGAGCATTACACATCGCTCGAACACATTTTTTCTGAAGTATGAATACTCTATCCATTTCCACAGAGTCTCCCCAGATGATCAAACCATAACGTAGAGCCGAACACACGTAGCCATGATATATGCTGTCAGAGCCACTTGAAGGTCACAAATATTTTTAAGACGGTAAAGGGCATAAACAAATCTACTAATTTTGCTGCAAACCAACTCCACGTGCTGTTTCCAAGACAGATGTACGTCAACCATTAAGCCCAAAAACTTAGTGACAGTAGACTCTAAGATGGGGTATTGTTATATGTAACGGATAAATTTTGGGGTTTACCATTTTTATTTATGAACTGTAAAAATGTAGTTTTAGACAAGTTCACCCTTAGATTTTTACACTCCAACCAAGACACAACCTTAAATATAGTTAAATTAATTTCGTCTTCATAGTGATAATTGGGTTTTGACTTATTATTATTGATAAGTCATCGGCAAATAGAGTACAATGATGTTCCGTAATCGCTGGCAAATCATTGATGTACAAAATAAACAACAGAGGCCCCAGAACACTTCCCTGGGGAACTCCTACCCTATTTTCCTTAAATGAGGACCTGTATGCTATAAATCCGGAATTATCATTAAAGTTGTTAATTTCTACACTCTGTGTTCTTGCACTGAGATAGTCCGCAACAAGATCGTTCGCTCTACCACGTATACCATATGCCTCAAGTTTGGCCAAACGTGTTTTATGACAGACAAAATGAAATGCCCTGCTCATGTCAAATAGGACTGCAGTTACGGGCATCCTTTTATCCATGTATGTGGATATTTGTTTAACGAAAGAGAAACAAGCAAGTGTAGTGGATTTGTTCTTTTGAAATGCATGTTGTTCAGGTCTAATTATCTTATACTTGTTAACAAACGATAGCAATCTGGCATGCATTATATTTTCCCATACCTTTGACAATATTGGAATCAAAGTAATGGGTCGATAGTTGTTCACGTCATGACTATGACCTTTCTTAAAAAGTGGTTTAACCATTGACTGTTTAAATGTGGGTGGAAAAATATCTGACTCGAAAGATAAGTTTATAAGATCTGCCATCAGAGGAGCCAGTTCAAGAGAACACTCCTTCAATATAATGGTGGATATTTCATCAAAGCCAGTTGCGTGCGTATTATTCAGTGATTTTACAACTTTGTTTATTTCAGTCTCATTTGTGGGAGTAAGAAATATTGTTGCCTCATTTCGCTTCAATAATCCAAGATCGCATTTAATGTCCGGGTTGTAGCAAGTATTGGTCAAATTAATAAAATTATTATTGAATTCTGAAGCAATGTCTTTAGGATTTGATATCTTTATATTGTCAGCAATCAGATAATCAATTATATTTTTAGAACAATTCGTATTTTTTTTGTTTATAATATCCCAAGTTGCTAAACATTTATTTTTTGCAGTCATTATATAATGTGTATTTTTGTTCTTCTGAGCACAATTTATGCATTTTTTAAATAAGCTATTATATGTTCTGTAATTGTTTTTGTTAAGGTCTGACTTTTTTTAATAATATAACATACGTAGTTTTCTTTTCTTAGAGCATGATGTTCTTATACCTTTAGTGAGCCACGATAATTTATTAGTTGACCATTTCCGTTTAATTTTATATTTCGGGAAACATAAGTTGTAAAGAAGTTGTATCTCATTGTGGAAGTTTATAAAAACCTGCTGAATATTGCCCGACTGCAGTACATTTGCCCATGGGTAACTTGACAAATATAATTTAAACTTATCGATGTTATCTCTACAGTAGTCCCTTCGAGTTTCGATCCATTGTTTTCTACATGATATCCTTTCCCTTATCGGAACGGTCAAAACCTGTGCAGTATTATGGTCAGATAGGTAAAGCGGAACTGTCCTACCAACCGCTCCCGTGATCGTACTAGCGAAATGATCAATACAACTATTAACGCGTGTAGGGGAGTGAATGTGTAAATTATAGTTATGGCATGTAAGAATCTGTAATAAACTTTTTGATTTTTTATCGCTTATAAGTGTGTTGATATTCCAATCACCAGTTAGAATAATATTTTTATTAATCTTAGCTTGTAATTTATTTAATAAAACATTAAGTTTGTAAAAAAATATATTTACATCAGAATTAGGGGTTCTATAGATACAAATGACAAGCAATTTATAGTCAACCAATTCTACTCCGCAACATTCAAAACTGCTATCGGAGGCCAATTCCTTTACAAAGGGTATTTCGCGTAATTTGACTGACTCATGACCCAAAATACACACACCCCCACGTTTTTTCTTATTTTTGGCTAATTTTCTACCATATGCCGCCCCCAAAATGTACCTATTTATGTGAACATTAGACTCGTGACCCAAAGGAACAAATGTTTCCGTTAAGCAAACAATATCCACAGGCTTAGAAGTTATTAAAGAGGAATAAATAGCAAATTCCAATGCCTCTTTTTTATTTAATAACCAACTTATCCTCATTATTTATGCGTAGGATAGGTGGCAACCCTATCCTACGCATTTTCGATCACGGTCACGTGACATCTGACGCGAGTTCATCGCGAGTTTAACATTTTTTCCCCATACTAAAAGTGCTCAACGCCGCTAAAGAAGTTTTCACTTCAAAAATATTTTAGGGTTCATCCCGTACTGTAAATGGGATAGGTACTTACAAGTCTTTTTGGAACACTCTTCATGCCGATGCCTCAAAACTACTACCTCCAGCAGCTCTAGCACGATAACGACAAACTCGCGCTCGGCTCACGCTGAAACTTCACTTTGGTTGCGCGAGGGTCCCGCGCAAAAGCTTGCTCGCCATATGGCGTTGTCAATGTTGACATAGGACCGCGGTGTTGTCGCGGCGCTGTCACTATCGTACTCGGCCTGCAGGTAACAACACCTTCAACTTAACAGGAGAAGTTAGCTTATTTTCTTTTGCATTCGATTGACGTTGACAAATTAAGTATCTTGAATAGTTAAAAAGACGAATGTCCAAATTCAAACGCAAGAGAAATGAAAACTTATTTGTATACTAATAGGATCATTTTTCTTTGTGTTGATTCGGAAGTCTATACTCTCATGAGAGAGAAGTTTCACTATAGGGTTACTATAAGGTAGGCTATTTATTGACTTTGACTGACTGCAGAGCCTCGGTAGAGGCACCGGGTTCAATCTCCAGCTCCGCCCCGTACGGGTGATGGGTGATTCTAAATTAGTTAGCGAAAGTTAAGGATGTGTCTATACAAGGTGTTTAAAAAAAACCCACAAAAATAGATAATTCAAAAATTTTTTTTTCGTGTAAATAAATAAACGCTACACACTCAAAGGCCCACACTAAGGTTTTCCCTTGTGTCGTGGGTCCCTCGGAACACACATAAAGACAAACACAAACACCCATGACCCGAGAACAAACATCTGCTTTTTCACACAAATGTTTGCCCCAATTAATTTTAAAATTAATTAAAATTTAGCTTATTGCGCAGCTCTATTACAAATATGACAAGTATGTCATATGAATTATATGAAACTTTCATTTTGAAAGATGTCAAACCGTGCAACTGCTTTACTAGAGTTGCGACTATTTCACTTTTAAAATTAAATGTACTCTTCAACACAATTTGTGCCACCCGTGTTTCTGCGTTTTACAGAATTCATCCTAAGACGTAAAAAGGGGTATCAATTTATGAAAAACTTTTGAAAAAAAAATTTTTTTTCCTCATTATTTATGTTCTATACTTAAAGACTTAAACGTTACTGACACCGTAAGAAAAATTTGGATGGTGATAAAAAAGTCACCCTGTATAATTATATTTATTTACTTGTATTATTTATGTATATTTATGCACTACCTACTATGTACTTCTTACCTTACTGCTGTCCTACCCTAAGGTTGCCTGGAAGAAATTGCTACCTAGCAATAAGATCGCCTTGTTGTACACTATGTTTTATATTCAGTAAATTTTATTGTATGTCTTTGTGTGCAAATAAAGTATATTGTATTGTATAAACATCCCAAACAACACAGGTCGAAATATGTTTTTTTTTAATTCCTCAATTGAACTATACCAGTAATAGTTGGTCTCAGTTGTTTCATAAGTGTAGTAGTTTCACTTCGTAGAACCGATTATGTCTCCATTGAGGGATG
Source organism: Aproaerema taeniolella (assembly GCA_949987775.1). Lineage (NCBI taxonomy): Eukaryota > Metazoa > Arthropoda > Insecta > Lepidoptera > Gelechiidae > Aproaerema > Aproaerema taeniolella. Next base: position 10,558,782 of record OX465258.1, on the reverse strand, counting down.
TCGATAGTTCGTAGTTGATCCATTGGGTTAACACCTTTATTAAATTCACTTTTTACAGAAAAAATGTATGACGAATTTGGTGTTGATTTCGATCGATCATGTTCAGCTTCACCTTAAATGGTAGCCCCTCGAATTTTTCCATATATTCTATAGGTAATAGACAAACGATGGGATTAATGCAGTTCAATTAAGAAAGTACAATATTATAAATAAAGAATATTTATTTTTCTATAAACACATTATTCCTTTTATATCATCATGGCTCACATCATATAAATCGCGGATCGCATTGGGCTTTCGTCAACGAAGTCATAGTGCATGGATGGAAAGAGTTCAGCGACAGAGGACCACGGCCGGCGCGGCGTTATCTATGCTACTTATTCCATTTCGAACCAAACTGTCCTATCGTTTGTAAACAACTGGAGGTAAAAAAATTATACGTCACACGCAAAAAGCTCACACAAAATATCTTTATATGATAGGGACACACAAATTCAAATTGATCATGCAGGGGGGCTACTACCGACGATAGTCGATAAACGATTTTGATTGAACGATGTACATTGCTGCATTTGGTGTACTTACATCTTCACTAATCTTCAGTCAAAATCACATTGTGCAGAAGCAATGTTTGTAGAAAATGTATGTCGATGTAAACGCGATGCCAACGAGGACTACCACGGCGCCGTGCCGGCGCGTCGAAATCAGCTAACTGGTCCATTGTGACTCTAGTTACAATGGACCTTTAAACCGATTTCGACGCGCCAGCGCTTTGGTATCCTTCGTTAGCAGCACTGGAAATTGGCGAAATCTATAAGGATCGCCATTATAGAAGAAATTGAATTGATCCATAACAGCCCCCCTGATTTATACACAAAACATCGATTCAAGCAGGCGGAATCGCTCACCTACCACATAACCAAGTAAGTAAATAGTTTAACAAACTTCTTTTACGGTAAATTCACATTGTTTTTTAGGTACCTACGCTAAGTTTCGTAGAGTTACAATACAATGTAGGTACCTAACCTATTAAGTATTAACCGTTAAAATATACTTATTTGTATGACTAGAAAATAAAACCACGAAAGGCTTAAACAGTATACTTATTTAGAATTTTTTTATATAGCTTGATTTAACATCCGTAATAGGAAAATTGGCTTGCAATGGAATCGCTATACGGTGCGCCCCGGCCGGACGCGCGAGACGCGAGACGAAGCGCCCAGCGCGCGCGTCTTCTTAGCTAAACATTTGTGCAGGTTCAGGTAGAGATTATTTAATCGCTAAATCACATTTGGACACTAATATACATATATAACTACGTTCAACAAGTGTCAATATTGAGCAGTACGAGGTGGGCCGCGGGAGCGCGCGGCGCGCAGCCGGCGTCACGCGGGCCCGTACACGCACTCGCCGCGGCGCGCGCCCGCCGACTCCTCGCCCGGCTGCACGGCGGCGCGCTGCCACTGGTCGCGCACGCGCTCCACGCCCTGCATCACGCGCACCACGTTCATGCCGGCCAGCTTGCGCACGTCCTCCTCGCTCCACTCGGGGTCGCGCAGCAACTCGGCCAGCAGGTGCGGGTACCGCGACACGTCCTCCAGACCCTCCGGCGCAATGTCGATCCCGTCGTACCCGGCGCCCAGGCCCACGTGCTCTACGCCTGCCACTTGACGCACGTAGTTTATGTGGGCCACCACATCCTCTAACGTCGCCTTCGTTCCGCATGTTACGAGTTTAGTGTAAAAATTTATCATTATGACTCCGCCATTGTCGGCTATCATTCGAAGGAGATCATCCGGAACGTTGCGGCTCGAGTTGCAGAGCGCATGTGCTCCAGAATGTGAAAATACTACGGGTGCCTGAGATGTCTCCAGGGCATCTCGAGCAGTGTCCTCTCCGGCGTGTGATAGATCAACGATCATGCCGAGCCGGTTCATCTCGCGCACGACAGCACGTCCGAATTCGGTGAGACCCCCGCTAGCACCGGAAGCTCTCGCCCATCGGTTGTCGCATTTATGAGTGACAGTAAGGTATCGAGCTCCGAGTTGATAGAAAGCTCGTAGAACTGCAAGAGAGTCTCCCAAAGCATGTCCACCCTCGACCCCGATCAAGGACGCTATCCGCCCGTCACGATGTGCCTCTAATAACTCAGCTGTGTCCGTCACCAACGCTAAATGAGCCGCATTCATATCCACTAAACGCTTGATAACGTCCATTTGCTCTAATGCTATCTGTACGGCGTCACGATCACTAGCGCCACAAGGAACATATGCCGACCAAAACTGTGCGCCGACCTGGCCGAGCCGCAGCCGTGGGATGTCAGTGTGCGACCAGCGCGATTTCGCCCACGGCTCAAGTTCTGCGAGATTGGCACTGAGGTTGAATTCACCGATTTTATTATGAAGGAATTTTCGAATATTCCAGGCTAAATCATTGTGTCCGTCAATGAGCGGTGAGTCGCGCAGCATGCGACGGATGGTTGTGAGGCGCTGCTCGGGAGTGGCCCGGCCACCGCCGCCGAGCGCCAGTGGCAGCGCTAGCGCGGCACCCAGCGCGGCCAGCACCACGAGCGCTGCCAGCGCGATGCGCCAGCGCGGCCGCCGCGGCGTCGGCTTCTCGTCCGAGCTGCCCGATGCCGACGCCGACAGCGAGTCCGGCGCCCACCGGCCGCACCGCTCCGCCACGTCTGGAAGTGGCCCTGGGAACGTCATCCCTTCTGGAACTGCTGCCTGTAACAACAAAACACATCACCACTATTATACGTTTATTAGACACCAATATATAGGGTTCGTGCCCCTCGGTGGGGACGTGTATGGGTTAATAAAAAAATATTGGGTGACTTTAAATTAGCTAAAATTAAGGATGTGAATCAACTTTCCTAAGAAACATAGATCGGAAATATGAAATTTCGCCTCTCCATACTAGTTGAATTATTGTCAGATTGCATTTTTATGAGAAGCCGAAAATTTTCCCAGAATTTCATGTGGGTTCCTTAAAGTTTCACTAAATTCCATGCATCAATAAAAATATTCACTCGTGGCATAGAAACAGTAACATATAGGTATTAAACGCTCCCTAAAATAATTTAGTGTAATCTGGGGTTCGTTGTATTTTATTAACATGTGTACAGAGTGATTCGCTGTGTTAGCGTGCTTTTATTCGGCGCCATGTTTCCTGATTAAACATAATCTCGCAGACGCGAAGCGCTTAAATAACAATGGATTTAAATGACTGACACATTCACTATGTCGGGTAAGAAAATTGGCGCGCCTTGTTATGGATAAGTGAAGAGGGATACACCGGCACGTAGCTACAACCTTTACGGAATAAACTAAGAAATGTAAACTAAACGAGTAAGACAGTTAGTGTTGAGTCCCTTGAGACATCAGTAATATAGGAGGGCAAGTATAGCTAATATAACTAGCGAGCCTCGAGGGATATTACGTGCTGTTGGAATTTATGGAGCTGCTGACATCGCAAGCGTGACAATAATTTGCCGCGTGTTCAATTATGCAGGGGGCACAGCACACAGCGCGACACGGCCCGGGCGTGGGGCGGCGGGGGCCGACCCTGAATAGCCTCTGACCCATTTACAAGGAGAACTGCCGCAAAAACCTCCAGCCGCTGTGATTTCAGACTCGCTGGGAAACGGCAGCTCATATTTTGAAGTCATTTTACGTAAAAATAATGTTAATTGAATCTTTTCCACTGAATATTGATAACGCGTTTCTTTTATGAAATTTTAAAAGAAGGTCAGTTTTGGATAATGTTTTCCTCGTCGCTGTCATTTTTCCGGATACCCATGACCGTGATCTTAACTTCGCTGTACTTTAGGAAAATAAAGTTTTGTTACAAGACTCAGTAATAAATCACCGACACCGAAAGCATCTATTGCTTTATTTCTGTCTATGTAAGAGGCTTTGCAGCGTGTTCTAATTACGTGGAATAATTTGAACAGCCTCAGAGGGTCGTTGTCGGCACATTATAAGTTAGGGTATAGTCGGAGCGGAACAAATGTAGCGCACAAAATCAAGCGTCAGTCAGCACTTGGCTCTGTTACCACGCACTAGTCTCAGACTTAATCGCTCCCACTTCATAATCGGACTAACACAACAAAATCATCAGTAAATTTTATATTACACCTTGAAACGAATGCTGAATTGAACGTTTATGAGACGAGCTTTATCTGGAGAAGTATAAAAATATGAATACAGCCAACGTGCGAAATTATGTCTACAGGCCATACAAAAATAGAAGAATGACAGGATGTAGCGATGTTATAAAACCTTTATTATCCTATAAGCTTTTGTTATCTTTCAACTCGACTCTATCTAACTGCACACCAAACTAAATTCAGCTTTTTCATGGTCTAATGTTATTACGTTTGGGTAGAGCCTATCAATCCTTGATGTAATCTATAGGGCCTTGTATTGGCGCGAGGATATACTTACGCAAGTAAGTAAGGTATCGAAGAGATTGAGCGGAGTATTGTATCTCCGGACTGATGGGTGGCGGCGGCATGCCGTTAGTAACTTGATACCGTAAAATTTGTCAGTTCAATTATAGATAAGACGGTCTACGTACATACATACATAATACAACATAGTCAATGCACATTTTTTTCTTGTGTTTAGAATAATGGTTAAAATTCTACCTAACTTTTTTACACACCTTGGTTTTTACGCTTCTGTTTGTTATATGTATTTTCAGTATTTTTACCTACTTAATTTCCTTATCCTGGAGCCAAACCTTCCAGTCCACCCATGGGAGTACCCAGGTGGGGCGGGAAGGGGGGGGGGCAGCCTCTCTGGATTTTGTTTACGTCCCTAATACTAACTATCTACTTTTGTCGATAAAAGTTAAGAAAAAGAACTTCTGACATTTGCAATACAATATACGTATACAAGTTGTACCTACTAGCTAGCAGAGCGCTGCAAGCAAAAAATAAATTAATTTGAAAAATAAAAAACCCGACAGCGTAATAAAAACTGAAAAGAAAAAACAAGTAAGTCCAGTAGTCGAGACTTTTTATTGAATATTATTGAATAACATAACGATTTTAACAATTGTTTTTTTCTTTTCAGTTTTTATTACGCAGTCGGTTTTTTTATTTTTTTAAATTTATTTTATTTTATTTTACCCTTTTTAGTTAGGTTAGGGTCAGATATTTATTTTGTTTATTGATTTTATTAGCTGTACCTATATTTGTCTCACTTGCATAAAAATTTAACATTTTCCGAATTAAAACTCTATATTTAAGTGAAAATCGTTACTAACCAACTTTAAATCGTTATAGATCCTAAACGGTAATTCTGATTGAAAAACGATGAGAAACCTAAAAATGATTTTTAAATATCTTCTCAACGATTGACATAGTTCGTTGATTTTCATTTTTGTCTTTTTCACATTATGGCGTCCAAAATCGGCCATTTAGATTTTTCCAAATTTTTATACTTACGTTTGGTCTAAATAGTGCCACAAAGGTACAAACATACGTACATAGGCTGATAAACACATTACCCTCCTTTGCGTCGCGCAGTCGGGTTTAAAATGCCGCGCTCGGCTGTTATATGCCCATATAACTTTCACGGAAGACGTCATAAACCGTTTTGCTAAAGACCTTCGAAAGTTACTTTTAAAAGTTTTATAGATATTTATTTTAAAAATCAAAAATCAAATCAAATCAATAACTTTTAAAATAGCTATTATTTAATTAAATAATTTATATAAAAATACCTATTTATTTATGTTTATTAATTTGGCTAGGGGCTTATACAAATCTGATTCCACCCCCCCCCTGGCCCAGAACCTGGTTACGCACATCCCACCATGTATGTTTCCTCGTACTAACTCATTTGTATTGGAGTGCTACACAACTTTACCATATTGTATGATAAAGTTCCCAGTATGTTTTACAAATTACCAAAACAATCAAATGTTGCAATTTTTTATATTCTTTTTTTTTACTGACATACATTTTGGCACTTTCACGTGAGCTGCTTCTAGGTTCTTTTATTATGAAATCCTATAGTATAAACAAAAACATTTACCAATATGTGGGTTATACTCATAGAAATCCCCTTGTGGAATAAGTCCACCTTTGTACCGTTTTTCTTATAGGTACTGTGTCTTGTGTACATACAATTCTATAAATAAAAATGAATTGTTGTTCGTTAGATAAAAATGAATTGTTGTTCGTTGGTCTGATTAAAACTCGAGAACGGCTGGGCCGATTTGGCTAATTTTAGTCTTGAAATATTCGTGGAAGTCCAGGTAAGGTTTAAAAGGTGAGAAAATATGGAAAAAAGGCGTAACGAAGTTGGCCGGGACAGCTAGTAAAGAATAAATACATATATACATACACACAATATTTTCAAGTATGAGACGTATGAGACGTACATAGTTCAAGTAACTATTTATTAATCTGTGATAGCCTCGACATAGAATATGCCAAATTGGGCGTCTGAACTGTGAACCCAATCTCAGTACGGCAACTCCGTCTGTAGGTATGCTAATGTCGGCTTTGATCAAGCACGCAAGCTTTGTCAAGTGTGATGGACGTGATTGAGACGCAAATTGATCTCACGTGCATATCAGTGAACCTCCTACAACTTGGCGTATGCTTAGATGCTGCAGACTCCATCTTGTGTTAGTTTTGGGGTGAAGTTTAGGCAAGTAGAGGTGTGTGCATTAATTTAAACGAGTCTCTTTAAAGTTCGAGTGAATAGGCATCTTCTGGATGAGCTTGCTACATCCTCGACCTTATCTTCGCTCCTGAGCTAGATAGTGGTCAAGAACGAACCCATTCGTTATAAAAACAAAAAACTAGTTTGAAAATTGGTTTTGAATCAAGAAATCTAATTATGGCAAATTACGTCACATGGTAGTTTATTTGTTACGATGGAAAGGAAGAAAAATACCCACGTTTATATGTATACTTAACATTAGGGGTGATTCGGGTTGTAAATAATAAGGACACTTGGAGGAGTTTGTGATCTGTTATAAGTAAAAATAGCCTGAAAGATACTACTAGCTGGGCAAAAGCCAATGCCAAAGGAATTTAGGGGATCTGCTACAATCACCAGTCTGGCAAGCGTGCTGGCAACCATAGTTTGGTATTGGCATAATATAAGGTACCTATTCAGAAAAAAACGAGCCAGGTCATCCCTAGATGAAAATACTATAAGGTCTAATAACTTTCCGCCAGAACTTCGTTGACGTAGGAATTTTTCAAAGTTTACGTTTAATTACTTGTGCATGAGTTAGTTAATTACGTTTTCTTAAGTCGAATACAAATCTAAATCTTCCAGAATTCCGTAGAAAGGTAGAGTGAGTATGGCATATTGTAATTACTTACTAATAGTTTTCGTTTCCATACCTAAACGAATAAAACAAAAGAATTAAATATTCAAAATACCCTAAAGAGCATAAGTGACTTTTCCCGGAAAACCCGCAATCCCGCAGCAGCTAAGCTTGGAGTATGTTCAAAGTAACTTTAAGGTGCGACACGAACAAATTAAATTTACGATGACCGCGAGGCTCTCACGAAGTTAGTTGTTGGGCCGGTGGGTCGGTGGTCGGAGCTGAGAAAGTTGTGAAAACATCTCGCGGGCGGCGGCGGGGCGCCGGGCCCTCGGCCGAGGGACCTGCATCGATTGCACGCCACACCGGGACAGGGTTGCCAGTCGCTACCCTTCGATACCTTCCAATAATCTTATAATGTTCGCGTTATCTCTGAATTTACTTCAATGTTAATTAAGTTTGTACCATTAACCACAGAAACTGATATCCCCATCCCGCTTGATCTGGGCGATTATGAGCAAATCCTCCTTCTTTGGGAGACACACGGGTATACAGTGGGACCTTTATTGGTTAATCAAGTAAACAGATTAATTCATTCCTGCACTCACGTTCATGTCTATAATTTCCAAAAGAATGATAATGCAGAGCGTCATCGGGTCTGCATTTAAGTATACAAATAAAACTTATAAAGTATTTTGAATAATTTTAAAGTTCAGAAATCCATTATGGGGTGTCAGTGGAATGCTTTTAAGCAAACTTTACTCTGCCCACGCCGTCCGCTCCGCTATTCAAGTTTTTCGATTGTTTAGCTACATTATTATTATTAGCTTGAAATATCGAAAGGTTTTTGTTCTCTACAATTGGTCTTATTAACGGAACTTTAAATAACTTGGGAGTAGAATCTGCCCTAACCAGAATCTAAAATTTGCTCTAACTTGGCACCCTACAAGGTATAACGAACAAGAGACAAAGAATGGCAGCCGATAATTTACGCAAAGAAAGTTTGTTTTATGTCAGGGAGTGCGGCACGCGTAGGGCACAGTGGCAACATTGTGCTCCAGGCTGCCTGCCCCCGCGGCAGGCATAATGTTGCGTGAAATTCGCGCTCCCATTGTTACCTCAGCCTCTGCTCCGGCCCCGGCCGAGTTAGGCCGCATTCATATGCGGAACCCAACGCTCTATGGACCGAACTCCGATTAACGGTGGGAACGCAAGAAATAATGGAATTGGAAGATCGTATTTCCATGTAAGAACCGTAACGCAAATATATATTCATTTCAAGTGATATACGCCTTTGTAGGTACGTCTTTAATTGTGTTAGTACACATCAGTAAGTACATATTTTAATCTTATTATCCTTTCTTTTAGACTTTCAAGCGTAAAATTAGCATAAAATTATGTTAACATTTTCTAAACAAAGAGCAGCCTTTCTCGTATGACTTCGTAACATTAGGGGAAAAATTCTGCGCCTTGCAAAATATTAAAAGTTTACGACCGAAGTTTGTACAAGAGTTGAATTTTTTATTACAGAATTCGACGTAGAGCACGTGTTGTTTTCTTTGATGATAATTTTTACCCACTTACTTGAACATTTTATACGCCTGGTGCTAAAGGGATAACCACCTATCTTCAGAAGAATCATTTGGTTTTGAATTTCTTTAACAAAGAAATAACTAAGTTTGGTTAATAAAGGAATCGCTTATATTTAATAACAGCGGTCAATCCGTGCTACCTGTAGGTTAAGGACGAGGAAGGTCGACACCAACAAGAAGATGACAATGATGATGGTCAATCCAAATTCTCCTATTTCTTACGAAACCTGTTTTGACCAAAAACGCTAGCGATTACGTTATTTAGATCGATGGTCCCTCCTGTGTAAAGCCTGCGTTCGGTTTTATTAATAGGCAGGCGCGTGAGTTCGTTATTTCTAAACTGTACACTCCGTTGCACTAATCCTCTAGTCATATTTTAAGTGCAACCTTTTTTAGGTGAGTGGTTCTTTCAACTAGGTCATCCCTTTAAATTAGACGATGACGACAACAGGCAACCACCCTTACGAGGGTGCTCTGCTTAACGTTTCACAAAGATAGCTCCGATCGATATTCGGGATATGGACCTTCTGTTTCGGACAGCGATAACAGCAGACAGTGATTTTATCTGTCGAGAAGATAAAACTGAACCGCAAACCCTTTGATGATATTACAGCTGTAGATACGTAGTACTTCCTACGTAGTAAACGTGACCATCAATTTATGTCATGTTGTCTTTAATACCATACGAGTCTAAGTACGTAGCTACAGCGGAAAGTGCTGTAAAAAGGACTTGGTATGTAAGTATTTGTTCAAAGCATTGTATCTCACCATAATTAAGGAAAATGTATCTGATATTTTCCTTCCTCCTGTTTCTATCCAACTATTGAAACTTTGCCGTCCTCTTAATAATTTATTAGATAAGTATATAACATATTCATGGGGCCAAGCAGATTCTCTTTTGCTAAATTCAAGAATAATCATTATTGATATTAATATACATGACATGACTAGCGCCCAGTTTTAAAAAGCCCAGTCCATTAAAGTTAATGCTTCTTTAAGTATCGTACTGTTACTTTCCCTCTAGTTGATGTTAATACGGACGGCATTATATTTAAAGAAACTTTAATTTTAATGAATGTTACTACACCTGAGCGTCAGCAATAACAAAGTGTAAACTATTTTAAGTATCACATTTCAGTTAATTAACTTATCAACTTGGTGAAGCCAGTTGCTGTTATCTGGTGTCCAGGCGTACATAAATTAAGAAAGGTCCACTCCAGGCCGCGCCACTTGACAGCAAGTTTTAGATTAAAGTGCAGGTTCTCCTTTCTCTAGTCAAATGGGATATGCTTTAGTTTAGAGCCTTTTTATCACTGTAAGGATAGTGTGACACGCCGAATAACATGCACTCCAGTGTAATAATGATTGCCTTTTGTTAGTTTCGTTCGACCCCCGTGGCTTCGGTGTGGTGAGCGCTGAGGGAGCGTTTTATTAGCTTTCTCACAAGGGCCCGACGTCTAAACAATGAATTAATTAAAAGCCTTTAATGCAAAATTTTGAACAAACTTCCGTTGTCTACTTGAGTTTGATCTTCTCGTTTGAACGTCATAGAGAACAAGCTTAAAATAATTTAACCAACTTACATTACATATATTTAAGTATCGTTTTATATTGTTTAAGTTTTTATTGTTATTTTGAAAAAGTGAAACACCTATTTTTTAACATTTAAATATAAAATGGTTTCCTCGTTTATTACCATATTACGTTGGGTAAACAAAATGAAACAGTAAGTGAAACAGAGCATAATTACGTTTAAAGTTGTAATGAAGAAGGAAACTAAACAGTGGTAACTACTGTTGATCTCAAGCAGTGTGGGCTCCAACTTTTATCTGTTTGACTTCCGTCTCAAGAAACTCGATTTATTTAATTCTTATTCTTGAAACTTTTTATCTAAACATAAGCTAAAGATCTGTCCTACTTTTTCCCTGCGACATTTCTTCGCAATAGGGTTTTTTTTTGCAAAAAAGAAATAGCCAGTTGAAAGTACGGGTTAAAGAGATAACACTGGTTAAATCCCTTTAAATTCTTTCGAGAACCTTATTGTATTTCTCATGTATTTCACTCACAATCCGTATTAAAATTTTAGTCTATAGTTGCCATAGTAGCCATAGTAGGCTGTAAGCTGTAATTGTATTTTATCATATTTTTATATAGTTTTTATCATTTTATCATTTTTATATTTATATACTTAATATGTTCGTATTAGTAGGTATATTATTTAAGCCAGCGCAAATGCACTTACGGCAGAAGGTTTCTTAATAGTTTAAAATCTATGAAGTCTTTTGGCCATTTTTATATATATAGGTTTACTTTAAAGCTACAGTTACAAGGTATCTTATAAATCCAATTACCTACCTTTAGCAGATTGACAAAAAATTAACCACCTTATTACACTTATAGAGCGTTAATTCTTATTAGACGGAGATCCCAGGGCTGCCAGACCTTACTTATTTTCTCATAAACCAAACATGTGGGAAATAGTAGTGCTAGTACGTACTAGTAATGTATGAATACCAGCTAACTAACTTCCAAAAATTACTCACTTGTCTTGAAGTTTGGCTGCTGATGTCTTATAGAATATAATTAGTTAAATATAAAATTTAATGTTCAACACCGCCAGACACTCTCCGTCGGCTGTAATTTCTGCCACACGCTTTACATTTCGTAAGTAAATTATGCGATTATACCTACAATCTGAGCCGTGATTTTTGTATATGATGTTCAGGGAACTATACCAATACTTTTTATAGCAGCCAGAATTCAAGACAAGTGAGCAATTTTTGGAAGTACCTTCAGAAACTGGTAGCTGAAAATTGGCCGTCAGCCCAGGTTAGCTGGTATTCATACATTACTAGTACCTACTAGCACTAATCTTTCCCACAAATTTGGTTTATGAGAAAATAAGTAAGGTCTGGCGGCCCTGGGATCTTGGTCTATATGCATGGAAATATTTGTTCTTTGCACATTCGATGAAAATGAAATTTTTTCCTCAAGTTATTCATAAACTCTGTAAAAGCTTCTTAAGTACCTATATATAATAACAATTGCAACACAACAAGCGGCAAGGGCGGCCTTTATTATTGCGATACACTAAGAGGACGGAATAAAATCTCCATTTACAACTCAAGACAGTAGACGTCGGCAAATAATAGGCCCCTACTTGTATAAACATTTAGAACTTGGTGTAGACTCGCTGGCGGACCACCTGAATATAATATACGACTAAATATTATGAGTTTCGCAGATTGTAAACAAGACAAATTACCATGACTCTAACTTGATTAACAGAGAAAAGTTTACAGTTATATTAAACAATATATAGGTGGGCATATACCTACTTATAACGTGGAAAAAAAGCTTAGTTACACATTGCTTAGGAAGTTAAGTATACGTAAACAAAATGGCAGTTTTATCGACACTGAAACTTTATAACAGTCGATAGTAAGATTTCATTGGAGTAACAGTAGAACGTTCGAGATCTTGGTCGGCCATAGATTCAATTTTTGACAAGGAAATCGGCGACAGCCGACAGGATATTGAATGGAACGTGCACCGACACGACAGTCGACGCTCAAATGGAGACATAAAAATGTGCGAAATTGATATTCCTAGGAATTTGAAAATTTAAATATGAAAATTCTAGTGTAGAATACTTGATACTTACTTACCCATAAATGAAATGAGATTTATTAAATTGTCATAATAAAATTTCCTAAACTAGAAATTATTGAATTATCTTCAAAACCCTAAGCTCTCATGGCAAATCAAATAAATCAAAACGTTCAGAGAGTGTTGAAACTATAGGTAGAGACTCTAAAAAAGTGTCAGTAAATCCTTTAAGTGCTATAAAATTTAGTGCCGACGGAATTGAGATGTAAAGGGGTTGTACGTACTTTCGGGCCCAAATCAGTTCACATGTGTAAAATTTTATGATCATTCCCCGTAATGTGCCGTCCAATAAAAGTGCAACGACTTATTTATTTCATGTTGTAGTTTGAAGTGGTTCTTTTGATGTTTTTAATAGTCTACGATTTTAAAACTGTTTTTACCCATTGTTTTTTACCCGTTTCACGATTTAGGCCGAAAGTTCGAGTAGTTGTAGAATCATGCGTTACAATTACGATCATTTTAGTTTTC